>BOPN01000758.1:303182-327043 GCA_017312705.2 Penaeus japonicus
TGCCACAACATATGACGTGTGGCAGAGGCTATGAGGACAATGTACCACGGTGACATTTTTTTCCCCCTTTTTTTCACGAAACTAAATAAGGAACAAGACGTAACGACTTATCACCTGTCTTGCTCCGCTCATGCTCACCTCTCCGCTGATAACCTTTTTGTGCATGGCATGAATTATTTTCAATTATTTAAAGATATTTTTCCTTTTTCCTTTTTGTATTTGATGTGTTAATGTGTTTCCCTTCAGCAGCAAAGCCTTAAGTAGGAAAGGTAAAAAGTGTAATAAATCTTTTAAGTGTGTATATATATATATATATATATATATATATATATATATATATATATATATATATATATATATATATATATATATATATATATATATATATATATATATATATATATATATGTATATGTATATATATATATATATATATATATATATTGTATCTTTTTTGTTGGGCTGTATATTGAAATAAGACTGTAATTTCAATGTCTTTTTTATATTAAACATTCCTAAAGATTTTTTTTTAGCGTGTAGAAATAATGGCCATTCTGGTGTCTATATAAAATGCACAATTAACATTAATAATAAGCACCATCTCCCATGTAGGAAAAAATGCTTTAATATTCTTCACAACATTGCAAAATATGATAATTTTAAAAATTATAACAACAATATATCTTTCAAATTTTCTTCATTGTATAGATGTTACGATTAGAATTATCATCTTCCTTTGCCGTACAAGTTATCTTTCCAAAGCATTATGACCACGTGCAACCACACCTAATAATTATTTGCAACATCATACACGTTTCACTTCAACACGCAATAATGCCTGCAAAATGCACACACAGACCCAACACAGGAAATCATATGTTTCATTATGCTTTGGTCAGTCGATATCTTCCACTACAGTTCTTATTAACTCAAATTTAAATACGTTTGTGTAATAAAGAGGACAAAACAGATACCAATAATTAGAAGAAAAATATATACATGAGGCATTAGCTCTCAATACAAATGACATATCTTGTCAGTCTCACAAATACATACGCCCATACACACAATGAGAGTGGGGGAAGGAGAGAGAGAGAGGGGGGAGGTGGGAGAGAGGGAAAGAGAGAACGAGAAAGATAAAGAGAAAGGTATGTGTTTATACAGAGAGAGAAAGAGATAGAGAGAGAGAGAGTGTGTGTGTGTTTGAGAGAGAGAGAGAGAGAGAGAGAGAGAGTTAGAGAGAGATACAGACAGAGAGAAACGAAAATATTTTACTCACACACACACACACACACACACACACACACACACACACACACACACACACACACACACACACACACACACACACACACACACACACCCCCCCCTACCCCCCCCCCTTCCCTTCCTTCCCCTTTACCCTCCCCCCTTCCCTTCCTCCCCCCTTCTCTTCCTTCCCCCTTCCCTTCCTATCCCCTTACCTCCCCCCCTTACCCTTCCCTTCCTTCCCTCCTCCTTCCCTCCTTCCCTCCCCATCACTCAAAACCCCTCTCCGTTCCTCCAGGAGGTGCTGGGAAGGCTGCCAACCATCAAGGAATACACGGAATTCATCACCGAGAAGGAGCTTGAGAAAGAGAAGTCATCATCAACAAGAATAAGGTGAGGTGTTTACCCCCGCGCGGTCGAGGTAACAACTGCCGTTTATTGTAGTTATTTTTTGTGATTGAACATTGGTACAAGCTATAATCAAATTTGTTTTTTTAGCAAATGACAAGAAACCCATTGGCATTTTTCTACCTTTTTTTATATATATATTTTTGTTTGTATTTTTTTTTATACTCACTCACACTCTAATGATTTTTTAATCCAAGACATTTCTGACCTGAGTAAAAAAGAAGAAAAAAGAGAGAGAATAGTGTTTTTTTTTTTCTAACATCACAACTAAGGAGTGCTCCATAACTCATATTCTATATATCATATATGCCCAGTTTGCTTCAGTAACGGTTGCACAGTCGCTCATTAAACTCTCCTTGTGGCCTATACAGAGCTTTGTAAGAAAATGGAAGGCGAGGGGGAGAGTGAAAGGGGTAACTACAGCAAACCGTATCACCATCTGGGTTGTGGAGAACTTTTGAGTCTACCAAAGAGTTAAGTGATTGGTTGGGGCAATTCAGTGTTCAGTGTTCAAAATGAATTAACCTCTACACTTACCTATGTGACAAACTTCCATTCATACTGCTTGCGTGCGCTCAGACTACATTGGCTCATGGTTGTCGTACATTTTCACGTTGTGTAGGTACAGACTTATGCACAGTATATATAAGTGTTCCTAATCTTTGTATATCACTTTCAGGAGAGAAATGCCACTCTACTTACGAGCTTTACTCCCAGATGTAGCTAGAACTGACTATCAATGAGAGGATATCTTTGATGTGATTATAGGCCTATGGGATATTCTGCAGCTGGGATGAAAGGGTATTCTGGTATTCAGAATGTCAAAGCAATGTCTATAGATCATTTCTCGGTCATCGGAACCTTTTGAGAATGTATTGATGGATTGTTATTGTTATTTTGAATATTGTTTAGGTTGAAAATTGTAAATAATTAGTTACTGGAATTACTTACATCCAGATACAAACACTTACGACGCGGAAACTTTCCAAACTTTCCAAAAGATAGTCCATCAAATAACCACATTTGAATAGTGATAAAAAATTACGTTCCATATATTCGAGATAAATGAGAGTTTATGAATGAGCTTTAAAAACAAAAATCCTGGTGCTGCAGAATCTCCTTAACTTGTCCACTCTGAACCTCCGTGGCATGAGCATGTAAATCTTCCCATTTCTTGCGCGTTTAACACCACTTACAGCATGACCCAGGCTTACAATGCCACCCCCTCTCCATATTCATTGACGTTCTTCTAAAAACCACTGTAGACCCTATCGCTCTTAAGAAATGCACTTTCCATAAAGCATAATTATGAACTATTATTGCTGTCTAATTGTGAATAGTCATAATGCTCTTTGAGAATCACAGTCAATGTGGCGAGTGTAATATTGTTTTCAACGCCAATTTGCTGCTGGCCTTTTTTTATTATTATTATTAATATCAAGTCAGTTCCACCTCTCCTATTTATTTATTTATTTTTTATTGTCAAAAGTTTCCCTCGATTAGTAAGGTCCATGTGAGGATTCTTTCCTTTGTGATGGTCAGCTATATGTATCGAAACTAACTACGGCATTAAGGACAGATAGTTGATGTGATGCTTGGGTAATACAGTACATGTGAGGCACAAGGTGGCAAGAGAAAACGCAGTAGCATTTATTTATTGTCTTAAGGCCTAAGTAACGGACTGTGGAGGTGACTTTGGTGTCACGCGATCGCTCAGTGTCTTTCCAATGCTGTCATTGTGTCCCCTTGCTTTGCATTCCATGTGTGTTCCATGAGACGACTAACAAGGTGTTCCTCGTGCAGGTGTGCGCAAAAGTTGGTGAGTCAGATCGAGCACCACCACGGCGTCCCCCCTCGGGTTCGCAGCCCGCGGGCCTCGTCCTCGTCGCCCTCTCCTTCTCCATCCAGGTCCCCTGCTGCCGCGGCCGCAGCAGTCGCAGCAACGGCGGTAGTGGCGGCAGCAGGAGGCAGCGGCGCTTCTGTGAGTGGCCTCCACGCTCGGGCTCTCTCGAGATCCCCGTCAGCGTCCCCCTCGGGAGCCTCCAGCGCCAAGAGCACGCCCGACAGGAAGTCCTACGCCGGGATGGTGCGCCGTGAGTCGACGGGCTCGGCTGCCTCCCTGAAGAGCAACATCTCCCTCCTCAGCAACGCCTCCATCAGAAGTAGTGCCTCCACACACAGCAACGCGTCTTACAAGAGCGCCGTCTCGGGCAAGAGCAGCGCCTCCCTCATCAGCAGTTCCTCCATGAAGAGCGCAGCGTCCCTCAAGAGCAGCGCCTCCGTCAAGAGCGGGATGTCGAGCAAGAGCGGCCTCTCCAGCAAGAGCTCGGCCTCGACCCGGAGCACCACCTCCACCAAGAGCACGACCTCGGGCAAGAGCACGGGCACCATCAAGTCCAACAAGTCCAGCAAGTCGCTGGCCTCCACCAAGAAGGAGCCGGAGGGGAAGGGCGTCAGAAGAAAGGAGTCGTGCGATAAGAAGGCAGACGCTGATAAACGGGTGAAGCAGTCAAAGGGCGAGAGTAAGATTAAGGCGCTCAAGAAAAGGTTCGAGGGCAAGGAGTACCATAGACTGCAGTGACAGCCTAAGAAAGAGAGAAAAAGAAAGAAAAAAAAAATCCATTAAAAAAATATATATATAATTAAGTCTGCCATACCACACATATACCAGATGATTTTTAAAAAAATGATTTCAAAATAATTATTCATTAGCAGTATTTCCTTCTTTTCAACATGGTGCCGTTACTCAGTACAAGCACTCCCAGCTCCTGAGTTTTCGGTGTAACAAGGCAATAAGAGGCAACCCCTCCTCTCCCCCCTCCCCTCCCCTCCCCCCCACAGCAACATTGCAATACATATCGCTATCACAGATCGGTTCCTGGTGAAGTACCGGTCAAAGGAGACTCCTCCTCTCGTGATATCAAAACTGGTGCAACATTAAGTGACAAACTCTCATTTTAAATAGGTTTCATACTCAAAGTACAGTATAAGAACCACATGTATATTAGACACAACAAGGTGACTACTGCAATAAATCATATATACAGCTGTTAGTGAGAATATATTTTTTTGCAACAAACAATGGTGCAGTAACTAAATAAATAAATAAATAAATAAATAAAAACAAGCTGTCTGACCTCACGAATCTTTATATATATATATATTAAAAAAAATGGATGAAACGGAAACGCCCTTTACGAAGGCACGAATTGAGTTCTTCCATACATGTGAACTGGCCCCCATAGCTGGCTTTCAAGGTGATGCGGTAGCGAGTGCCACTCTCCGTCGTCCACCCAGGCAATACAATAGCCTTGTAGATATAGATAGGCTGAAAGTAGATTAGTTAGATTCATATATTAATCGGAAGGAGACTGTCCAGCCGGCTGCAATCAGTGCTTTAGACTCTTTTTTGACAGTCAGACCATTTCTTCTCAGTGGTAGGACGTGTTCGCCATCGGTACCAGCTCAACTTAACGGTACTTAATGGTGCAGAGTGTGTGACGAAAGACGTGTTTTGATGGCAAGCAGATAGGGGTTTTTATATTATAGCATTTATTGAATGTTGGAGCATACACACCGACGACAGTATTTCACATCTCTTAGTTGATATATATGAAGGAAAGATTTTTTATAATTATTGTAACTACAATAAACTACCAAGATATGATGATTTTTTTGTTTTTGTTTTTTTTCTTCACAACTGGCCTCGTGTAGGTTTGTTGTCATAACACAAAAGATGCATTTGTTTTGTTTTTGTTTTCTAAAAAATAAGTGCTCGACCTCTGCTTTGATTTCGTATTTTGCCGATTGTCTACGCTTCGAAGGGCCTGCTGTAAGGCTGAGCACTTTCCAAAGAAAACTTGAAAACAGATGCATCTTTACTCGTTTCCTTTTATGTTTATCTACCTATTCATTTACCATTATTTTAGTAATCTTTCAGCCGCTCCTGCCGACTTGTCACCAAAACTCCTACTTGGCACCTGGAAGTGTTGCCATCCATGCGGCTACCAGACTTGCCATGAGTTACAAAGTTACACTCCTTCCATTAGATTTAAGGCCAAGATTTTTCAGTAATAGGACTTCCAGATAATGGTATTTCTGATTTCTCATTTCCTATTGTGAAAATCTTCTCTCGTTTTACCACCCTTTTCGATCTTTTCCCCCCTCATTCCAAAAAGAAGTTTATTATTATTATTTTTTAGTCATATTGTAAATCTTTCTTTTCTCTTATTGATATTAACTAACGACTTATTTGGCTTTCATATAACCCTAACGCATACTCTGACACTATAACCTTGGGAGGAAAGAGAGGTATCGCTAAAGTATTAAGTAAATCATAAAGATCAGCATACGAGTAGCTATATAGTTCTCAATTCCAAGACACCACTTGTGGACCTCCTGAAAGCCGAGAGAAAAAAAAAAGAAGAGAAATACCAAAACACGACATCAAAGCATCTCGCAACTTTGAGGGAAAATCTTCAGAAAACTCGAGAATTCTTCACGTGGTTAATGGAACTTTGGACTTTCTTAGAGTGATGTTAGAGGTAACTTGTACAAGTAGTACGTGCGCTCCGGCACCTGTTCTAGAGACTGTAGTGCTCTTGCTCGTATAAATATACATACATATATGTGTCTTAGCCGATTTTCCGGAATGGTTAAACAGTGCTGGTTAAATCTGAGTCAGGGATTGATTTACCTATGAGGGTTTAATAGCACATGTAAAATGGTAAAGTGTAATTAGGTTGAATGTAGCAAATGACATCATTATGTTATGGGTGATAAACTGGGTGCAAGGTAGACACAACCTATAAAGAATATTTATGGAGGTTGAGATATTGCATATAATCAATGATGCCAAGAAGGTACCGGTCAATATGAGATTCACATTAATGGTGGAGAACGTCAAACCAGTTATTAAAGAATCTGCAGATCACTTTTATTAATATCATGTCCATAACTAGATACCCAAACAACCATTAAACAATGGAAAAAAAATAAAATCAATAGAAGGATTTGAAAATGTTTTTCCAAGTGTCGATTAATGATAGAGATATGAAATATGACAAGTAGTTAGGGTTTAATGATGTAAATGCTCTATTGTAGAGGAAAGTATTTGGTCATAAGAGATGGTGTCAGAAAAGGGTCCACCATACTGTTTTATCACTGTGTTCAGGCAATGGTCAGAGCACAAAGAAACTAGAAGAAAAAATAATAATGTTGAGAAAGACAACAGATACTCAGGGCAAACAAGGTCTCTAAAACACCTCATGCCAGAGTAGAGACATCTTTACCTACTTTTCATTAGTCACCTTATTTTGTATAAAGAGGATTGCAGATGTTGCTATCCTACAGGTAAGAATCACACACACCCTAGCAGACTGTGGTATGTCCATGCTTGCAGTGTATTTCGCTGTCTGATGGTTTGAGAGCGGTTACAGGCACCAAGAAATATTTCATTCGCAGGATCTCTAAGGGATATATGCTCTCCCTTTGACAATTAAAAAAGCAGGTTGTTGTAGGATGCCGAGGTTGTTTCGAAAGGCAAATGTTTAAAGAGCCTGGTGGTGGGTGACGTAGCCCGGTGCTTAGTTTAAGGTCTGTTGCTATTCTTACAGCAATCGAGAGAGGAGGAATAGATGAAAATAGGAAGAAATGAGTATGCAATAAATAGATAAAGAGCAAGACAAGGTCGAAATTAAGATATAAAACATATGTCAAGTTATGATAAAAATAAAATTAACAAGACATGATGTATAGAACAGCAAAAAAAACACAAAAAAAAACATGAGAAACGTTCGCAAGGGATAGCAGGCTTTGTCGGAGTCACTAGCTCAACTATTAAGTACTCTACATGTAGGTTCATTCATATTTCCAAGCTACACCTTTTATCCATCAGTCTTTATCAATCCTACATTAAATACATAGGTGAAATTGTGACATCCATATTGATTTCATTTCATTATTCGTCTTTTGTGTGTATGTTTCCATCCTCGACTGTCATTGACCAAAGTGGAAATGTTGAGACTCAAGTAATAAGTGTTTTCTTTTGCAAGTAAAAACTCTCAATGGAAAACAAAAAGCGAGCGTACAATATGCCGGGTATGTGCTTGGGGTCTGATATTGTGTCATTCTTACTTTCCTCATTAAAGTGTGATTAATTAACCCACTGATGCCATACTTACGTTTTGTTTTATGATTTTTTTAACACACAGATGACCCCAGAAGTGATTATAATCTTCAAGGAGTCAATTAATTAATAGGCCTACCTGACCTACTCTTATTACCCTTCCTTGAATATTCATGAGGTTTTGCTTTTATTACTTGTTAGTATTACCAATATTATTAGTTTTATCATCATGATTTTTATCATCATACCGTTAATATGAAAAAAAAAAAAAAAAAAAAAAAATCATGAAAACACTAATTGACTCCATAGTGACCAAGTGCTTGTGGAAACAACTATGTGTAAAAAAAAATTAACAAAACAAAACCATATATGCATGCACCTCCAAAGTCAATATTTTAATTAAGGAACTAATAATCTTCCTAATAACTTCATATCAATCAAAATATTACTGTCGATAATGATAAAAAAGGATCATTGATATAAAAGAAAAGTTAAAAAAACAGAATGACATAAATGACAGAATGACATAAAATTGTGAATAAATGAATTGCTGAATCTTTTAAACTTATTTACACATATTCTCACTACATTTTCATAATTCAACCATGTCTTAAAAAAAGGATAAACATGACCAAATTAAATAAATGTATTGTAAAAGATACAATTGGTCACTGATTTGCTTTATCGTCATAACATCGTCGTATCATAATAGTTATTAATAGCTGCAGTTATTGTAATTATTTATAAAAATGTATATTTTGTCTTAATAGAATAGTGATTATCATCACTTTTGTTTACAATATCAATATTTCTGTGATAATTAATTTTATCCCCATCATTTCATCATCATAATTATTGTTATTAGAGCAATGGTGATAATAGTGATAAATCATAACTGTTAAATCCATTATCATCATCTTCAAGCTCATCATCATCATCATCATTTTCTCTACTCTTAGTCACATTGTTATCATTGCCATTATTAATATCATCATCATCATCATCATCATCATCATCATCATCATCATCATCGTCATCATCATCTTTATAAATGATACCAAGAGCAGTGATAATATAAGCAATGATAATAATTCAGGAAGATAATGCACATTACCCTTTAAAGGAACATCATAACTATAACCATCTACCTTTTTCAGGAGGTATACCATCATCTTAATCATCACAACCATCATAATCATCACCATTATCATAACTCAAATAAAATGAGAAAACTTGAAAAATGCATCATGCTTACAAGAAGAAAAAGTAAGAAAAAAATAAGTAAAGAAAAAAAATGTTATCATAATCTCTGCGCTCGTATCCGGCATTGTTTAGCTATGCGATATAAAAAGTGTTGTGCTTTACTTCACCCTACGTCTTTTCCACCAGAATAAAGAGGAAGGGCCTATTCTCGACATTTCTGCGGTTAACACAGTCTCTGTTTTTTTTTTCTCTTTTTTTTTCGTTACCTGTCGTGGCGAGTATTAATTTTTCCCTCTCTGATTTTAAATAAACTGTACGTCATAGTTCCCACCCTTATGTCTTCCCATACCTATTACATTATCTGTCTAGTATTCATATTTATATTAATAAAATCATGAAATACTTTAAAAGTCATGACAAGAGGCTTTGTGTATTATTAACCTTATGCTTACCCTCTCTATATCAAATATATAATCTATTTGGTTAATTAGAGAATGAAAAGTAATTAAATTGATAGTGTCACTTACGATCTTATGGTAAATATATGTACTGTTAAACAAATATAGAGATCACTATAACAAAGCAATGTGGTTAATAGCTTTAAGTGAGGCTTAGTTCTGGATATATGAGCTGTTGTCAATGTTAATATGGTCAATTCTTCAGGTCAAACTGTAAACTTATATAGCAAAACTGAGCTATGATAATCAGAGACTAATCTAATGAAAATGCTATAAGACTAAATGATATAACGAAGAAAAAAAAGTTTCTTGCTATAAACACATACAAACAAACAAATATACAAGCAAACAATCACATCAACAATGTTTCAAAGCCAGTGTTCTTGCTTAAAGCAAGAGGTTACTAAGGAGCATGTCAACATCACACCAAAAATCTCCCTTGAGCAACAATTTTTCTAAGCCAGTGTTCCAGCTAAAAGCTAGGTTTTACAAAGGACCTTTTCAGCAATAATACACAAGTTATCAAAATAAGTATATTTCTTCTTCAAAACAATCTGAGCAAAATTCTTTTCTTCTTAGCTCCTGCTAGGAATAAACATAAATAACTATATATATTTGATCCCAAAGAATACCACATTTTGTATACCATAGACAATAATGCATTTAATACCTATGACTCTCTCACAAACTGCAAAGTAAATACACAATATCAAAATGATATTTAAAAAACACATATTTATATACTAATATAATGGATAAGGCCCAATTCTCCATCAGAAGTATAATTAGAATATAATAATATTCACAATACTCACAAAATTACATAATGCAAGTTACAAAACCACACCCCTTTGCACTTGTATTTTGTGTAGCCCAGGATCTGATCCAGAGTAAGAGTAGAAGGTTCTGTTCTCTGGAAAAAAATATACATATATATATATTAAGAATAAAAGTGAACACTGCCTTTTATGCATAAGTAAAACACTGTAAAAGAAGTTGAACCACTCAAGATTTACCATATTCTAATAGTTAAAATTGTGAAGTACTAAATGACACAGAGGGATTTTTAAGGCACGGAATTAAAGATTAATGATCAGTCCAAGATGATCAAAGAACAGGCACTACATATACAGTAAGATGAAGAAATCCAAAAATACCTTTGATTTCTATCCCGCCCGCTCCAATATCATATGCAAATGCTGCAAAAGGGGCAACTGGCGATTTTGCAATTATGAGCTGAAAGTACAAGGGAGAAGTCAATAGTAAGTGTATGTATTGTCTTACAGGCTAGTGTAAGTCAGTTAACTTTAACATTCATAAAAGTTACCTTTCTATTTTTCTTAATTTTCACAAAAATTCAATTCTCAAAACTGTATTTCCTGACTTCTTATCATTTTCATACATTTTCAAATATGAATCAGATTTGTGAAGAATCAGCTGTATATATATTGAATATGAATATTTACTGAGCAAATATCACAAACTTTTGTAATCAAAGCACTCAATATTACACATCGTAAGAGATGACTAATATCAGTACCCAGAATTCCTAACACATCTATAGGATTCATTGTAGAAAATATATGTTTAATATATGTTTTAAGGTCCCTGTTACCCTACCCCAGTACACCACTGTTGTTTGTTGTACAGGTACCTAAAAGTTTTACGCCATTCATAAAATACTAAAAAATAGTAATACTACCTGTCTGCTCGTGGTTCCATCATACTGTAGAATGAGACGTGTGTTAACACAGTGTGTCCAGGTGTTTCCTAAGGCTGGGGTTATGTGTGAAGAGTAGGTAGTCTCCTTTGACCCTGTCAGAGAAGATTTCTTTAAGGCATGATTTCCATCTTCACTAAAGCTCAGTACATATTTTCTACTGCATATCATGATCCATTCTACCCCTGTATATTTTTTTTTCCCCTTTAACTTCTTTGTACTATAGGACATTTCTTAAAAGTTTCTATATGTCAAAATAGCTTTAATTTTTTTTGATGAGTAGCTTTCTTTTCTGGTAAATAACCATAGATTAAAAGACATGGGGTTCAGTCTAAACATAGCCTGCTAACTAAACATGTATAAAAAAAGTGGTTAAAACACAATAACAGAACAAAAAATGTACAAATGAAAGAACATACAAAAACTGTACAGAAACTTCTGTACCATGCATGACCTCATCACAACAATCCTATACCATCATATCTACTAAACATACAAAATAATCCATGAACATTTTCCACACCATATACTACCACATCATAACTTTACCTGCAGATAAAGTCTCAGCCTCATCTTCTAGTCCTTCTCCTGTGATCAGAGGTTCCTTGTCCACAAACCTGCTGGTCACCTGATTTGTAACCACAACCTGCAAATCAAGGAAAGAGATGAATCTGTTACCCTCTTTAGTATACAGCTTAACCCATCCCCGACGGAGGAATTCTAGCCTTGAATGTCCAAATGCCGGGGCGTTCGAATTATTAGGCCTAAATCAATTGAATGGCTGGCACAATACTGTGCCGCCCGGCCACTGGGCTTTTGAATGCGCGGTACACATGCTGTACCACCCGTCCAGAGAGGGTTAATTGTTTCTTTTGGTAACTGCAATACACATCATTATTTTTCTTTATGTAGTTAGAAGTATTTTTAAAGAATTCCTTTCCCCTTTGACTTTCTTCCAGTAGAAAATCAACTTTTCCAAATAAAGTATGGTAACCACCACCTGACTAAAGCATAAAAGCAGATATGATGTCACTAGAGTAAAATAAGCAAATATTTCTTTCTTAGGCCAGACTGGTGGGTGTTTGTGTCAAGCTGGTACATTTGTTTGTAGTTGGGAAAAAGTCTTTCACCTCTACCATAAGATCCTCAACACATATGATCACTGAAAGCAGGAAAAGATAAAAAAAAAAAAAATTGAGAGAAAGAAGAAACAAGAAAAATAAAAGCAAAATAAAAAGAAACAGAAGAAAAATAAAAGAAAGCAAAAAAACAGAAGAAAAATAAAAGAAAGCAAAAAAACAGAAGAAAAATAAAAGAAAGCAAAAGAACAGAAGAAAAAAACGAAAAAGAAAAGAAAAAGAAGAGAAAGAAGAAAAAAAAAGAAGGGTTTACAGAAAGCTTACACATATGTTGAGCTGCTGTGCGATTGACTTGAGTCTTGCCGCCCAAGAAGCCAGCTGGTTGACCCTGGCTATGTTTGCTTGGGATGAGCCCGTCATCATTTCCTTGCGAGCCAGGGATGCTATGGAGTCCACAATCAGCAACCCAGCGTCTTTTTCCACAGCAGTGACTTCCAAAGTTTCTAGACTGTTTCATATGAGGAAAGTAAATAACTTGAATATATATATATTTAAGGAGTATTCATATATCTAAGGAGTTGTTATAGCTTATTGAGAATCGATTTGTGACTCAAATGCGAATGCTTTTGATAAATTGTTAAGGATGTAAAGTGAGGCTTTCTTTAATCAAGAATATGATGTATCATTTTCCGCAAAAGATTCATATAAGGTTTGATCTTTAATCTATAAAAAGCATGGATCATGATCCTAAGATAAACAATTATCGATAAACCATAAATCAAAGTGTCTCTAGATAATGAGGTTTCTTAGAAATGGCTCGTAAGAGATTGCAAAAGAAATATAATACAAAAACTATTACACTATTACAGTACAAAATACATTTCTACTTCAGTTCTCTTAATATACACTACCTCTATTAAGCATCATTGGAAGAAGATTTAAGGTTAGAGTTATTTACCTACAGAAATCAATTTACTAATTTAAAGATCAAATCAATTAACTCAGTTATTGCTGAAAAAAATACACATTTAGCAATCAAATTAATTCCCTTATTCACTACAGATAAAAAAATACATTGATACAATTCATACAATACATATAGTCATCAGGTCTAGGAATCATAACTAAAAGTGATCATGTGTTTTAAAGATGCTTACTGTCAATGCCATAAATAATTTACAAGCCATTAATACCCAGTACACCCTTTATTACTGTATAATATAGAAGGTATCCACACAACAGGCAATCTCACATCACATAAATGGTCTTAATCGTCACCAAAACGCTTACATTTGCGACAGGTTGCTGATTGTTGACGGCTGGTAGAGGAAGATCCTGGATAGACATTCTGAGATTTTTGGTTCTGATTCTGGATATCTCTTGCATATTATCTCAACAATTCTGGGGGGGAATATATATATATATATATATATATATATATATATATATATATATATATATATGTATATGTATATGTATATGTATATGTATATTTATATTTATATTTATATTTATATTTATATTTATATTTATATTTATATTTATATTTATATTTATATTTACATTTACATTTACATTTACATTTATACATAAACTTCTTAAACATATGAGGTCTACATACAAAATAAAAAGAGGCTAATGAATTTACAAACAATTTTCAAATATAAAAGACTTATACTATTTATGAATGTTCAAGTTATAATCTTCTAGAGATACAAATAAAATGGTCTTTAAACCCAAATTTTTAATGCTATTGCATAACAGCTCACCCTATGAAAATATGTGAAAATAATTCCAATATCAGTAATAATGATTACTATCATTATTATACAATCTATACATAAAACTACTGTTTAAGCTTGATAAAATATGCTGTTAAATATAATTAATCTAGAGCTGTACTATACAAACTATTCCTTTCAAAGCTGTGCATAATACTGGCATGGAAGTGTTGGACTTACAAAACAAATCTTGTTCTTAAGATGGCTCCTCTATTACCTCTCATAAATGACAATGCAAATAAAAAATAATAGTATAGAAATAAAATTTAATAAAATGCAAACAGAAATGTATAGTAATACCAACGAAAGTAAAAAAACAACATAAACTTACCTCTCAGGTCTAAATGCTGTTTCTGTGTCAATATATATAACAGAGGTATTCCGACCACCACTTTCCTTAGACAACACTGAACGAACAGCCGTATGAAGGCACCATTGTGTTTTGCCTACTCCTGCTGGACCTATTGGTAAAAACATATTCCATTAATACATGTAAAGAATTTCCTTTTGTTAGGTAAAGGCTTCTTTTATTGATAGCAAGAGTTAATCTGACTCAAAAAGTTATCCATCATAAATTAGATTCAACAAAATAAAAATAATGAAATAATTCTACAGTAATGATTCATGTTCCTTTACCATAATCATTCTCATTACTATTATCATTATCACTATAATAGAATTATGATTAGTATTATTACCATTACCCTTATTCTGACAATAATAACTGATAAAATAACTTGCCTGCAAATTCTATCACAGTGCCAGCATGAAGACCACCATGCAACATTGCATCCAGTTGCTTACTTCCTAAAGATAAGGAAAATTTTTCTTCTTCTTGGCTTAGGGTAAAGGCCTAAAAAGGAATATATCATTAAATAATGAACAAAAAAATTAAATGCCCATCATTTTGTTGAGCAATTCATGATTTATCATAATTGTAATTTCATATGATATAATTTCCATTAGGGCAACATCAAAGAAAGCCACTGATGATGCATAGATATTAATAAACAAGTAATCATTCTTATGAAGAATTACTATATACTGATCATTTCAAAATGGTCACACAATTTCTTAAAAGAGCTAATCAAAGAAGTAACAATGCTTTGGAATGTAGCCATAAAGTGTCTTACCGACTGGTACTTTGGAACGCATGATTCATATAACCGATCCAAGAGAGCTTCGCATTCATCAGAGCTTAACTGGAGTGTGCTCATGATCTGCAGCGGCGACAAAGACAGCACATCCTGAGAATCATACAAATAAGATTTCTTCATAATTTCTTAATACTGACTTATCTTTAATGTTAAATACTTAATTACTTACAGGAGACATAACCTTTGCACATATTCTTACACTCCAACTTGGGTTCATTTTACAAATGAGCACATTTGCATACTTCATCTTATCATCCAAGAAATTATATGAACAAATAAAGGAATAACTAAGAACTTCTATCTTCTACATTCATAAGATAAAATAAAATTTGATAGAAGAAAAGTTACACGTTGGCAATACTACAAAGCTATTACCAGTGTATTGTATATTGTAATTGATGTATACTATCCAAACATAGCCAGTTTAGTCCATAGAAACCAACTACAATGACCTTATGGTTGGGTAATAGCTGCAGTCTGGAAAGAAAGATCTGGAAGCTAAGTGTCAATTATGGAACCAATTCATGCTCTATCTCATTAGAATGTATGTGTGGCAGACTGTTTGTCTTTGCCAAGGAGCCAAAGGAGTGGCATTCATATTCACTTGACACCACAGAAATAACAATTAGCAAAATTCCAAAACAAATACTCATAAAACACATACACATATCCACCCCTGATCCTCTCACCAACAAGCACTTCGACAAAGGCCAAAAATCCACCATTTGGACCACATATACTCTAGTAAGTTAGATCTTGCGCACTTCTCAGGCACTCTAACATTATATAAGGAAACAGGGAGGTTATTATGATCCTTCGACACTATGAAAAACAAAAACAAAAAAAACTCAAATCTATACGCCTTTTATTTCGGATTACATCAATTTTTCCTTGAATCTGGAATAAACAATGTCAACACATACAGAAAAAGGACACAAAGGAAAACCACAAAACATCTATCAAATCATATCTACCACATAACACATACGTAACTCGAAGCAGAATCACCTTCACGGTTTTGAAGTTACACCTCGTAAGTTTATCCTTCAATTCTTGATCTTCGATTAATCTAGCAAGTCTTCGCATTGCCATTTTGATTTTCTGAGTCCATGAGTCGGCTAAATCCAAGCTTTGTTCTTCATGACATCGAATAAATCTCCTGATTTGAGAGAATGTCTTCCTTTCCCTTTAACATTGGCGGCGTCAATGGGTTTGATTTTGTAAACAAACGGGATGCGGATAAAAAGTGACGATTCTTTGCCGCTTTTTATTTTGGTATACCTACTATGTTGGAAAAGGGGAAATCTGTATCTATCCATCTATTTATCTATCTGTCTGTTTGTATGTCTGTCTATTAATCTATTTATTTCTCTGTCTCCGTCTCTGTATTTGTCTCTGTCTCTGTCTCTGTCTCTGTCTCTGTCTCTGTCTCTGTCTTCTCTATTTCTATTTCTCTCTCTCTCTCTCTCTCTCTCTCTCTCTCTCTCTCTCTCTCTCTCTCTCTCTCTCTCTCTCTCTCTCTCTCTCTCTCTCTCTCTCTCTCTCTCTCTCTCTCTCTCTCTCTCTTTCTTTCTGTCTGTCTGTCTGTCTGTCTGTCTGTCTGTCTGTCTCTCTCTCTCTCTCTCTCTCTCTCTTTCTTTCTCTCTCTCTCTCTATTTCTCTCTCTCTCTCTCTCTCTCTCTCTCTCTCTCTCTCTCTCTCTCTATATATATATATATATATATATATATATATATATATATATATATATATATATATATATGTATATGTATATATATATATATATATATATATATATACATATATATATATATATATATATATATATATATATATATATATACATATATATATATGTATATATATATATATATATATATACATATATATATATATATATATATATATATATATATATATATATATATATATATATGTGTATATGTATATATATATATATATATATATATATATATATATATATATGTGTGTGTGTATATATATATATATATATATATATATATATACATATATATATATATATATATATATATATATATATATGTATATATATATATATATATATGTATATATATATGTGTGTGTGTATATATATATATATATATATATATATATATATATATATATACATATATATATAGATTAGGCCATTAAAACCCTATAGCCTTTATGTATTCACCGTGCCTGAGAAACTTTGGGAAAAGTTAATAAGAAGTGTTCCATAAACGTTTTCAAAAGTATTACACGACAAGGGTGATTGGAGGGGGGGAGGGGGAAGGGGGGAAAGGGGGGTAAAGCATCTTTTAGCAGTCTTGGGGAAGAGGTTTCTTTCTTCCGTATAGTCTTTCCTCTTATTGTTTGACTATTATTTTGTCTCCTCCTCCTTACACATCTTATTCCTGCATTTCCTCTTTTTCTTATTCTTCTCCGTCATCCCCCTCCTTTCTCTTCTTCACCTTCGTCCTCCAACTCCGTCCTTTCCCTTCTTTCCCTTCTCCAACTCCCCTTTTCGTCTTCTTCACCTCCTTCGTCTCTCTCTGTTCACTCCCTCCTCCTCCTTTCCCTCCTTTTCTTCTCTATCTCCCCCTTCCTTCACTTCCTTCGTCCCTCTCCTTTCACTTCCCCACTTCCCCCTCCCTCTAAGGTCGAGCCTAAGGTCGAGGAAGTGTACCAATACTCATAACATTAATAAGAGGAAATAATATTACTAGCTACCTCTAGCAATGCTATCATCAATATAATCTTAATTATCCTTCTTGCAATTCTTTCTGCAACAACAATAACCGTAATATCAGTTGTGGTAGCACTATTAATCATAGCGATAGAAATAACAATCATGGCATTACTAATGTGTATACTCTTAATTTTTATTATTATTACTATATTACCATTATCAATAATAATAATTATTATTATAACAATGGTAATAATAATAATAATAATGATAATAATAATAATAATTTAAATAATGATAATAATGACAATAATGATTATAAAAATAAACCTCTCTCTCTCTCTCTCTCTCTCTCTCTCTCTCTCTCTCTCTCTCTTTCTCTTAAAAAATTTGCTACTCTGAAAAAAATCTAATTTTCTGTAATGTGTACTGTTATGCAAATATCTCTAACCTAAAGTAATTAATAATATACAAATTTACATTAACTTTTTCTTCTCGAACAACCTCACCGAAGATGAGACGCGAATTACGAAATAAAAGTAATGATAGCAGACAGTGCTTGAATCATACTATCTTTTGTCAAGAGATAATAATAATCGTAATGTGAAGGCCTTGAATCAAGCTAACCGTTTTCTTAAACGCACCCACTGAAGATGAGAAACAAATTACAAAAACAAGAGAGAAATAAGAGAATAAAAAGGCATCTCGATCTCATAATTCAACGATTCTCCCACAGGACACAGTAACAACACACAACAGTCCTCCATTTCTTCCTCTTCCTCTTTCTCCTCCTCCCCTACCTCCTCTTCCTCCCTCTCCTACTCCTCCTCCTCCTCCTCTACCTCCCTTACCTCCTCTTCCTCCTTCTCCCCTACCTCCTCCTCCTCCTCCTCCCCTACCTACTCTACCTCCTCCTCCTTTACCTCCCCTACCTCCTTCTCCTCCTCCTCCTCCATCTCAGTCTCCCACGGCCTCCGCTCCTTCCAAGACAGATCCTGCAGACGAGTTCCTTTCAAGTCGTTCTCTCTCACAACTTCTCGGTCCCTTTTCTCTCGCAGCTGAAAGAGGCCGGTCACGTCCTCGGCGTCTGTGCGCAAAGAAAGGGATCTAAACCTTCCGCCGAAGTCTACAAAAGGGGCTTCGGATCCTCTTCAGGGGACATCTCCTTTGTGTAGGGAGTTTGAGCTCTCCTTGATAATGAAGATGTTCCTTTATCAATATTCTCCGATGCTGCCGGGACTAAATAAGATGTTGAGACTTTATCACTAATACAGATTTATTTATCATTATTGTTTTTTATATTTATCTTTATCTATATATATTTTTGGAGGGGGTGAGTTCTTCCATGAAAAGAAAATATTAGATAACAAGTTCCCAAGTGAACACTCACACACACACACACACACACACACACACACACACACACACACACACAATTATTTTGTTACCCCCCCTCTTCCATGTATCACATCTATCTGTTTTTATTATTTTTTCTCTCTTTCATTTTGCCTTATCTCTCTTTGCCTACGTTTTCTCTTCTTTCTCCCTTCCCTTCGATTCTCTATCTCCCCACGCCGTTTTTTTTTTCCTATTATCTCTCCATTTCCCCTTCTGATTATTTCTCCCGCCTTTTCCTGATCTCTCTCTCTCTCTCTTCCTTCCCCTTCTATTTCCCTCTTTCTGTCATCTAATCTCTCTCTTTTCCTCTCTTGTCTCTTCTCTCTCCATGTCTCTTCTCGCTCCTAGGGGCTTTCATGCACTTACTCGTGCATGAATATGCTTTACGAATTATGTAAAAGAACCCTATGCGTCCTCTCGTTCCGCGCCCGATTCCAGGGATCCCGACGGCGGCGCCCTTGAACGAGGCAGAATCCAGTGTGTCCGTCCTCGCCTTGGGACTTCGCAGAGTAAAAGGAGTGGTTCTCATGGTCTGCCTCTTGTCTATTCCCCATTTTCCTCTTTATGAATTAATGTCTGTCCGTATGTATATAGGTATGTATGTATGTATGTATGTACGTTTGTATATATGTATGCAAGTACGTATTTATGTATGTATGCACACATACAATAATAATAGTAATCCTTTAAATAAAGTGAAAAAAATCAAAGAAGTAACTGATCATCTAAAATCGTCCGCCTTGTCAACAACTAATGACGTTTTTTTGAAAGGGATAAAGTTTGCGAGAGTCCCCCCATGAATCGGCCATACAGATCGAATCCCTGACTGATTATTTCAAAACCATCTACCTAGACACAACTAACAACTGTTTCCCGAAGAAGTGAAGTGTTAAACAACTGAAGTGTCGTTTCACACGCGTCATGTTGACAACTAACGTCACTCCTTCAGCGTGTGAGACACTCCGGCTCGGCTTCACTTCGTTTCGAAACCGCGAATACGAATCCTTTTCGGAAATTCGTCCTTTATTCTTATGCTTTTTTAGAGACAGATTTAGATCATTTCTGATGTTATTTTCCTTCGATACTCTAAGATATGTTAATATGTACCATCCTGTAATCAGACAATCATATATACATGTTTGTTTACTAATTAATAAACAAAGGGGGGATGCTTCAAAGGATTCGGAATAAAGCTTCACATCTCCCCCATCAACTTCAAAGACAGTTTCCATCGACACTTCGCCGCCATCAGTCACAAAAGCAGGTGAGAACTGAAAGCCTTCTTGGAAACACCTGACATTCTTTTATTGTTATCATTATTTTTTCGTTATAAAGCGACTAAAATGATTGATGTATTTATATGGATATCAGATACTCTATGGATATTCATTCAATATCATCTACATGGACTTGTAACTAATAGAGTAATGATATTCCTGATCATATTTGTTAAGTATTCCAATAACTCAGAGGAAAAAAAGACAATTCAAACTTTCAAACCAGCTTCCATTCACATTTTCACCGAGTCCCGCTGGGTTAAAATGAATTAGCCAACGGACTGCTCTCAGCGCGAGGCTTAATTACAAGGTAACGGGTGCAAGACAAAGGTTGCTGGGTCAAAAGAATTTCCCGAAATTCCCTTGATGAGAGTCCCTGTCATCAGCCTTGAAGAATTAGCGTGCCTAAGGGGGTGGGGGGAGGGGGAGAGAAAGATAAAGAGAGAGGTCTATAATCTTATAATCATTATTGTTATTATTATTATTGAAATCATTATTATTATTAAAACTATTATTATTATTGAAATTGTTATTATTACTATTATTATTATTATCATTATTATTATTATTATTATTATTATTATTATTATCATTATTATTATTATTATCATTATTATTATTATTGATAATGCTAATATAGTAATAATCAAAATTAAGAGTACACATATTAGTAATGCCACGATTGTTATTTCTATCGCTATGACTATTAGTGCTACCACAACTGATATTACGGTTATTGTTGTTGCAGAAAGAATTGCAAGAAGGATAATAAAAATAATATTAATGATAGCATTGCTAGAGGTAGCTAGTGATATTATTTCCTGTTATTAATGTTATGAGTATTGATATGCTTCCTATATAGTTATAATGTTATATTAATAATAATAGCCATTTAGGTAAATGTTAGAAGACTTCCGTAAGTGGCTTTCAAAACGGAACTTACTGTGATTTCTGATAGGCCTACGTTATGAACACCCAACACTATAAAGCGATTTCTGCGGACATTTGACCATTGGATTAGATCCTCATTTGATTAAAAATGCCGGAATGAAAGTGGTGGACATTTTTTTTTTTTTTTTAGGGGGGGGGGGGCTCTTCGGAGCGGTAAAGATGGGGATAACGATGTCTTTTTTTTATTCCTTTTTAAAACATATTTTTAACCTCTGGATTCCTTTTCTCCCTCGCTTTATGCTTTTATGCCTTTGTCTTTTGTTTTTTGTATGTCGTTATTCTTTTTTTTTTTTTTTTTTTTTTTTTTTTTTTTTTTGCCTGTTATTATTTTCCTATCTTTATTCTATCATCTCTCTTCTCCCTTTTCCTTCGATCTTAGACATCAGGCGAAAAGATCGAGAGAAGAAAACGAAAAGGAGAAGGAGGAGGAGAGAGAGAAAAAAAAAAAACAACGAAAGAAGACGAAATAGCAAAGGAAAGACAACAAGAGAAAGATAAAGTCAGAGAGAGAGAGAAAGGGACAGACAGACGAAAGAGAACGAGAGCGAGCGAATGCGAAAGAGACCGAAGGAAAGAGCCAAAGCGAAGACGATAAAATGGCGACAGAAACAGAGATGAGCGTCGATTCCTTGGACACGAGTCTCGTTGATCTCACGATCGGCGAAGCGACGATGGAACGACTGACCAACTCCATCATGAAGTCTGCCGGTAGGTGGAGAGGGAGGGAGGGAGGGAGGGAAGGAGGGTGAGAGGGAGAGGGAGAGGGGGAGGGAGAGTGGGAGGGAGAGTGGGAGGGAGAGAGGGAGAGGGAGAGAGGGAGGGAGGGAGGGAGGGAGAGAGGGAGAGGGAGGGAGGGAGAGAGAGAGGGAGGGAGGGAGGGTGAGAGGGAGAGAGAGAAGGGGGAGGAGAGAGAGAGAGAGAGGGGGGGGGGGGGGAGAGAGAGAGAGAGAGAGAGAGAGAGAGAGAGAGAGAGAGAGAGAGAGAGAGAGAGAGAGAGAGAGAGAGAGAGAGAGAGAGAGAGAGAGGGGGGGGAGGAGGGAGAGAGACTGGAGTGAGTGAGAAAGGAAATTTCAAAGCACTTTTTTTTTTTTATTGACTTTTTATTTATATGTATGTATGTTTTTTTGTCTGTCTTCTTTTTAGTTGTAGATATGTTATTTGCTAATGGCTTATGTAATTTGTATGCATGATTGCTATTCATAAACGTGTGTGTGTGTGTGTGTGTGTGTGTGTGTGTGTGTGTGTGTGTATATATATATATATATATGTGTGTGTGTGTGTGTGTGTGTGTGTGTGTGTGTGTGTGTGTGTGTGTGTGTGTGTGTGTGTGTGTGTGTGTGTGTGTGTGTAAGGTAGAGGTAAGAATACAGGAAGTATAGGATAATACAGTAAAGTTGGTAAGTAAATTTCAGTCAAAATATTTGATAGTTATGGAATTCAGTTTGATTTTTTGCTACTCTTAATTAATCGTCATAATTTTTCCTTTTGTAATGATGGCGATTGCAGTAGAGCTTATATTTTAATGGGTGATGTTGATGGTGATTTGAATGACAGTGATGGAGATGACGGGGATGGGAGGTAGAGAAAAATATAGGAGAAGAAAGTGATAGAGATAGAGAAAGAGATAGATGAATGAGATGAAACATAGATATAGAGAAATAGATAAAAACATAGATATGTAGAGAGAGATTAAGCAGATCTATAGAAAGAGATAAATAAATCTTAGACTTAAAGAAAGAGATAAATCTTAGACTTAGGTAAAGAGATAAAACAGACTTCGAGAAATATATAAAACATAGATTTGGCGAAAGAGATGAAACATAGACTTAGAGAAACATATATTTATATATAGATTTAGCGAAAGAGATTAAGCAGATATAGAGATAAAACATAGATATATAGAAAGAAAGAGAGAGAGAGAAAGAGGTAAAACAGTTCTAGAGCAGGATCGAAATAGAGAAATAGAGATCAATAAAGATAAATAGAGATAAAGGGGAAAACTAATGCCCCGCCCATCCACCTCCCCGCCCGTCCCAAAGACCGAAAGAGTCCCATACGCCCGGACGCCCCAGGACTCCCGGAGGACGAGACCTCGGCCGACGGTGGGCGTGACGACGATTTGGGCGTGGGCGTGGGCGGGATCCCTCTCGACCTGTCCATGAAGGTGAGCACGTCGGCCGGGTCTTCGTTCTCGCCGCCCACGTCCCACGCCAAGAATCTGACGGCGCAGGACGTCAGCGACCGCGATAAGGTGAGAGGCTGACGGGGCTCTGGGTTGAGGTTGAGGTTCGTGTGTCTGTCTGTCTGTCTGTCTGCCTCTGTCTGTCTGTCTGTCTGCCTCTGTCTGTCTGTCTGTCTG
>BOPN01000758.1:386216-391216 GCA_017312705.2 Penaeus japonicus
TCGTTTTCATAATTGAAAACTCTACGAACCTTTAATTAAGCGCTAAAAGATAAGTTTTACCTTTTATATAGATTAAAAGATCAAACTTCACTATAATGGAGAAGTAGGGAAAAACATAAATTATAACCATATCTTACGAAATTAGTTTATTTACAAAGAAATCATAGTTAAATAAAAGCATACCCGCACAACTAACAGTGTAAAGAAGCCAAGCATTTAGCTAATCCATAAAATAAAGTACAAATTATATTACCAAAAACTTATAACAATCTCAAAAAGTATGGTTGTGAGAAAAAACATTTATACAAGGTAAGGTACATATAACACATCTGTACTATGTAATTATAGTAACATAAGGCTAAATATTCTGACAATATACAAGCATCTTGGAAAAGGAATCTAAACAGGACTCAATTCGCATTTAACTAAAAAGTTTCAGATATAATGATTGCATTATGATTGTATTATGTAAATATACTCAAATTTAATTTCTCTGAATCATAGATTTTTCTTTCTTATCAGATCTATTTTTAGTTCATCTGTTATGTTAATCAACGAGGGATTGACACCAGATGCTTTCAAATACGAGTTCTTTAGGACTGACTGTCCGTTGCTCAGTAATTTTTGTTTATCATTTTGTAATGGACTTTCCATTTCTATTATTTACTCTTTCCATTTCTATTATTTACTCTTGCTTTGGCTAGTTTTTTACGTTTTCTCTCACTCGCTCTTACCCATGCCACATCAGAATCTTATTCTTGCACCAGCTTTCCCACATGCACACGCACGCAAACGCACACACACACACGCACAAGCCACACCCGCGTCCAAAGCCCTCACTCACTCCTTCGTCAGATCCGCCCTCAGCTTGGGCAGCAGACGGCGGCGGGCGTTGGTGAACCAGTGGGCGACCTGCTGGGTGGAGAGACCCGTCCGCCGCACCAGGGACGCCTTCTGCTCGTCGTCCGGGTAAGGGTGGTCGCGGTGCTCCGACAGCCATGCCGTCAGGACTTCGATGGCCTGGGAGAAGGAGGGAGGACGGGAGGGAAAGAAGGACGGGAGGGAAAGAAGGACGGGAGGGGAGGATGGGATGGGGAGGACGGGAGGGGAGGGGAGGGAAGGATGGGAAGGGGAGGGGAGGGGGGGAGGGGGGGAGGGGAGAGGAGGAGGGGAGGGGAAAGGGAGGACGGGACGGAGGGGAGAGGGGATGGGAGGACCGGAGGGATGGGAGGGGAGGACGGGAAGGAGGGGAGGGGATGAGATGGGGTGGGAGGGGAGGGAAGGAATGAAGGAAGAAGGGAGGGAGGGAAAGAAGGCCGGAGGGAGGGAGGGAAGGAAGGCCGGAGGGAGGGAGGGAAGGAAAGAAGGCCGGAGGGAGGGAGGGGAAGGAAAAGAAGGCCGGAGGGAGGGAGGGAAGGAAAGAAGGCCGGAGGGAGGGAGGGAAGGAAAGAAGGCCGGAGGGAGGGAGGGAAGGAAAGAAGGCCGGAGGGAGGGAGGGAAGGAAAGAAGGCCGGAGGGAGGGAAGGAAGGCCGGAGGGAGGGAAGGAAGGCCGGAGGGAGGGAGGGAAGAGGGGAAGGATTGACAGAAAGAGGGAAAGAAAGGCGGAGGGGAAGAATGGTGAGAAAGAAGGAAGGTTACTAGTCTGTACTATGGAGCCACATATATGGATATTATCTAATCTTGTTTTCTATTCACATTATCTATCCGTTTGTTTTCATTCAGTTTCATGTTTGATCCGAAGTTTACGGTTGTTATCCATAGTCTTAGCGATTACTAAAACTGAGAAGCAGTCTTATCTTTAATTAAAAAAATGTAGGTACACAAGCGTCAAACTAATTTGGAAGAACGCCACCTATGAAACAAGCTTTAAACTAATTTGGAAGAACGCCACCTATGAAACAAGCTTCAAACTAACATGGAAGAACGCCACCTATGAAACAAGCTTCAAACTAACATGGAAGAACGCCACCTATGAAACAAGCTTCAAACCAAAATAGAAAGCTTTCAAAAATAGAAAGCTATCAATGGGAAAAAACGCCATTTTTACTCTCTCACAATACCAACAAAGAAAAAAAACAAGCTCCAAAAGGGGAGGGGGTGGGGGAGAAGGAGGAGGAGGAGGAGGGTGAGGGTGAAAGAAATGAAAAGAAAGGAACGCCATTTAAAGAAGAAGAAGAAAAAAAAGTCACACAAACCTCTCGTGGGTGCTGGTGGGTCCTCCTTCGGGAATCAGAGCCGTTCAACGAGGCGTTCATCAGGGAATTCCCGCTCGTGTCGTGGGCGGAAAAGAACGTGGGCGGGATGGGCGAAAAGGGTGCCAACAGTTGCTCCAGCTGTTGGATCGGGTCCGACAGGTGGTCGTTCTCCAAGCCAGGTGGATCTGCATTAGCTGTAGAGAGAGAGAGGTGGGGAGGTGAGAGAGATAGATAGATAGATAGATAGATAGATAGATAGATAGATAGAGAGAGGGAGAGGCGGGAGGGAGGGAGGGAGGGAGGGAGGGAGGGAGAGAGGAAGAGAGGAAGAGAGAGAGAGAGAGAGAGAGAGAGAGAGAGAGAGAGAGAGAGAGAGAGAGAGAGAGAGAGAGAGAGAGAGAGAGAGAGAGAGAGAGGTCGAAGATAATACCATTGCTCAGTCACACACGCATACATTCCAGTAAAAAAAAAACAAAAAAACGTAGCGTTCATCTTAATATCACCCATAATAACAACGTATCAAAACGAAAACTGACAACATTAAATAAAATAAAATAATGATAATAATGATAAATAACAAATAACAAATAACAAAGAAGCAAAGATAAATAGATACAAAAATAAAAAAAACATAACCCACGAAGGAACAACCAACCACATCCTCCTCAACACCTCAACCAAAAGCTCAACACTCTTGCAAACTAAATGCTCTTGCAAACTTACTCTCTCCCCCCGTCGTGGCAGGAGGCTCGTCGGCTACAGGCTGGAATATGTGGAGGGGCGTGGAGGAGCGAATGACCTCCATGTAGCGCTGACACATTTCCTCCACAGCGGCCTCCGTGTCAGCTGCCTCCGCCTCCACCGTCGCTGCCAGTTGGGCCGCTTGCGTTGATACCTTTTCTGGAGGAGGAGGAGGAGGGTGAGGAGGAGGTGGGGAAGGGGGAGGAGGGTGAGAGTGAGGAGGAGGAGGAGGAGGAGGAGGAGGAGGAGGAGGAGGAGGATGAAGGGAAGAGGAGGTGAGGAGGAGGAAGGGAAGAGGAAAGGAGGAGGAGGAGTAGGAGGTGGAAGGGAGGAGGTGGAAAGGAGGAGGAGGAAAGGAGGAGGAGGAAAGGGGAGGGGTGAGGAGGAGGGGTTAGGAGGAGGGGGGGAGGAGGAGGAGGAGGAGGAGGAGGGTTAGGAGGAGGAGGAGGAGGGGGTGGGGGAGGGCGAGGAGGAGGAGGGTGGGAGGAGGGTGGAGGAGGAGGGGGAGGAGGGGGGGGGGGGGGGGGGGGGGGGGGGGGGGGGGGGGGGGGGGGGGGGGGGGGGGGGGGGGGGGGGGGGGGGGGGGGGGG
Organism: Penaeus japonicus; assembly: GCA_017312705.2. NCBI lineage: Eukaryota > Metazoa > Arthropoda > Malacostraca > Decapoda > Penaeidae > Penaeus > Penaeus japonicus. Next base: position 389,744 of record BOPN01000758.1, read on the forward strand.
GGGGGGGGGGGGGGGGGGGGGGGGGGGGGGGGGGGGGGGGGGGGGGGGGGGGGGGGAGGGGGAGGAGGAAGAGGAGGAGGAGAGGGAGGAGGAGGAAGAGGAGGAGGAGGAGGGGAGGAGGAGGGGGGGGAGGAGGAGGGAGGAGGAGGAGGGGGGGGGGGAGGGGAGGGAGGGAGGGGAGGAGGAGGAGGGGGAGGAGGAGGAGGGGGAGGAGGAGGGGGGAGGGGAGGGGGGGGAGGAGGAGGAGGGGAGGGAGGAGGGGGAGGGGGGGGGGGAGGAGGGGGGAGGAGGAGGAGGAGGGGAGGAGGAGGGGAGGAGGAGGGGAGGAGGAGGGGAGGAGGAGGAGGAGGGGGGAGGGGAGGGGGGAGGGGAGGAGGGAGGGGGGGAGGGGGAGGAGGAGGAGGAAGAGGAGGGAGGAGGGGGAGGAGGAGGAGGGGGGGGAGGAGGAGGGGGGAGGGGAGGAGGAGGGGGGGGGGGGAGGGGAGGAGGGGGGGGGAGGAGGGGGGGAGGGGAGGGGGGGAGGAGGAGGAGGAGGAGGAGGAGGAGGAGGAGGAGGAGGAGGAGGAGGAGGAGGAGGAGGAGGAGGAGGGGGAGGAGGAGGAGGAGGGGGGGGGGGAGGAGGAGGAGGAGGAGGAGGAGGAGGAGGAGGAGGAGGGGGAGGAGGAGGAGGAGGAGGAGGAGGTGGAGGAGGAGGAGGAGGAGGAGGAGGGGGAGGAGGAGGAGGGTGGGGAGGGGGAGAGGAGGAGGAGGGTGAGGAGGAGGAGGAGGAGGGTGAGGAGGAGGAGGAGGAGGGTGAGGAGGAGGGGGAGGAGGGTGAGGAGGGTGAGGAGGAGGGGGAGGGGGAGGTGGAGGAGGGTGAGGGTGAAGGAGAGGATAGGTGAAGGAGGAAATGAATGTAGAAATGTATGAATGAATGAAGTGAACAGATAGTACGTAGATAATTTATTTTTTAAACGACATTTTTTTTCTAGGACGGATCGAGAGGGGGAATTAACTAATAATTTAATAATTTGTAGTTGATTGTAGGGAAGTTGTTATTGCTATAGAACTGTAGTATCGACTTCAAATATTTCATTTAAATTAGCATTATCATGACAGTCACCAACACGGAACAGATCGACAAGCTGGGAAGTTTCGCCACCAAAAATAAATAAATAAATAAAAATACAAAAACACGAGTTCTAACTCTTAAACCACGCCCACCGACCTAGAAGACAAGAATGGGCGTAGGCGATGGCATCCAGAAGCACAGCGTCAACAGCTGGACTGTGAGAGGAGGTCTGGTGACATCGGTAAGACTGCGCCACCTCCGGGTTTCTCCGGAGGTAGAGTGACACGAGGTCCTCAGTCGAAGTGGGTAAATATGACAGTAATGGGCCTGTGGATTAGTGTGAATTGGAAATGAAATTTTTGGTAAATTTTGTATACGTATTATTGAAGTAAAGGGATAGTGTTTATTAAACATGAATTGAT
>BOPN01000758.1:401216-409258 GCA_017312705.2 Penaeus japonicus
ATCTCATTCATCTATCTCTTTCTCTATCTCTATCACTTTCTTCTCCTCTATATTTTTCTCTACCTCCCATCCCCGTCATCTCCATCACTGTCATTCAAATCACTATCAACATCACCCATTACAATATAAGCCCTACTGCAATCGCCATCATTGCAAAGGGAAAATTGATGACGATTAATTAAGAGTAGCAAAAAATCAAACTGAATTCCATAAGTTATCAAATATTTTGATTGAAATTTACTTACCAACTTTATTGTATTATCCTATACTCCCTGTATTCTTACCTCTACCTTATATATAAACATATGTTTAGAATTGTATACTCATTGATTTATATCGCAAAATGTCATAATATATTGCTAAATACTGTGCATAACAAAATGTTCCTACAAGAACTTCTATATGAAACTGTCCATCAATGAGCTCGGTCGGTTTATGAATAGCAATCATGCATACAAATTACATAAGCCATTAACCAAATAACATATCTACAACTAAAAAAAGAAGACAAAAAAAACATACATACATATAAATAAAAAAGTCAAATAAAAAAAAAAAAAGTGCTTTGAAATTTCCTTTCTCACTCACTCAGTCTCTCTCCCTCTCCCCCCCCCCCTCTCTCTCTCTCTCTCTCTCTCTTGATTGGCTAGCCGGCTGTCCTTCTCTTCTTTCTTTCTCTCTCTCTTCTTCTTTCTTTCTTTCTCTCTCTCTTTTTCTTTCTTTCTTTCTCTCTCTCTTTCTTTTTCTTTCTTTCTCTCTCTTTCTTTTTCTCTCTCTCCCTCCCTCTCTCTCTCCCTCTCTCTTTCTCTTTCTCTCCCTCCCTCCCTCTCTCTCTCCTCCTCCCTCCCTCTCTCTCTCTCTCTCTCTCCCTCTCTCTCTCTCTCCCTCCCACCCTCTCACCCTCCCTCCTTCCTTCCTTCCCTCCCTCTCCCTCTCCCACCCTCTCACCCTCCCTCCTTCCCACCCACCCACCCTCCCTCTCCACCTACCGGCAGACTTCATGATGGAGTTGGTCAGTCGTTCCATCGTCGCTTCGCCGATCGTGAGATCAACGAGACTCGTGTCCAAGGAATCGACGCTCATCTCTGTTTCTGTCGCCATTTTATCGTCTTCGCTTTGGCTCTTTCCTTCGCTCTCTTTCGCATTCGCTCGCTCTCGTTTTCTTTCGTCTGTCTATCCCTCTCTCTCTCTATTTTTTTTCTTTATCTCGTCTTTCCTTCGTTATTTCGTCTTCTTTCGTTTTTTTTCTTCTCTCTCTCCTCCTCCTTCTCCTTTTCGTTTTCTTCTCTCGATCTTTTCGCCTGATGTCTAAGATCGAAGGAAAGGGGAGAAGAGAGATGATAGGATAAAGATAGGCAAATAATAACAGGCAAAAAACAAAAAAGAATAACGACATGCAAAAACAAGACAGACATAAAAAGCATAAAGCGAGGGAGAAAAGGAATCCAGAAGTTTAAAAAGGAATAAAAAAAAAAAAGACATCGTTATCCCCATCTTTACCGCTCCGAAAAGCCCCCCCCCCAAAAAAAAAAAAAAAAAAAAATGTCCACTACTTTCACTCCGGCATTTTTAATCAAATAAGGAACTAATCCAATGGTCAAATGTCCGCAGAAATCGCTTTATAGTGTTGGGTGTTCATAACGTAGGCCTATCAGAAATCACAGCAAGTTCCGTTTTGAAAGCCACTTACGGAAGTGTTCTAACATTTACCTAAATGGCTATTATTATTAATATAACATTATAACTATATAGGAAGCATATCAATACTCATAACATTAATAACAGAAATAATATTACTAGCTACCTCTAGCAATGCTATCATTAATATAATTTTCATTATCCTTCTTGCAATTCTTTCTGCAACAACAATAACCGTAATATCAGTTGTGGTAGCACTAATAGTCATAGCGATAGAAATAACAATCGTAGCATTATTAATATGTGTACTCTTAATTTTGATTATTACTATATTAGCATTATCAATAATGATAATTATAACAATGATAATAATAATAATGATGATGAAAATAATAATAATAATGATAATAATGATGATAATTTTCAATAATGATTATAAAAATAAACCTCTCTCTCTCTCTCCCCCTCTCCCTCTCCCTCCCCCCCCCCCCCCCCCCCCCCCTCTCCCTCTCCCTCTCCCTCTCTCTCTCTCTCTCTCTCTCTCTCTCTCTCTCTCCCTCTCTCCCTCTCTCTCCCCCCCCCTCCAGGCACGCTAATTCTTCAAGGCTGTTGACAGGGACTCTCATCATGGGAATTTCGGGAAAGTCCTTTTGACCCAGCAACCTTTGTCTTGCACCCGTTACCTTGTAATTAAGCCTCGCGCTGAGAGCAGTCCGTTGGCTAATTCATTTTAACCCAGCGGGACTCGGTGAAAATGTGAATGGACGCTTGTTTGAAAGTTTGAATTGTCTTTTTTTTCCTCGAGGTTATTGGAATAGTTAACAAAAATGATCAGGAATATTATTACTCTATTATTTAGAAATCCATGTAAGTGATATTGAAAGACTATCCATATCTGATTTCCATATAAATATATCAATTGTTTTAGTCGATCTACAACGAAAAAATAATGATAACAATAAAAGAATGTCAGGCGTTTCCAAGAAGGCTTTCAGTTCTCACCTGCTTTTGTGACTGATGGCGGCGAAGTGTCGATGGAAACTGTCTTTGAAGTTGATGGGGGAGAAGTGAAGCTTTATTTCGAATCCTTTGAAGCATCCTTCCTTTGTTTATTTATTAGTAAACAAACACGCATATATGATTGTCTGATTACAGGATGGTGCATGTTAACATATCTTAGTGTATCGAAAGAAAATAACATCAGAAATTATCTAAATTTGTATCTAAAAAGGCATAAGAATAAAGGATGAATTTCCAAAAAGGATTCGTATTCGCGGTTTCGAAACGAAGTGAAGCCGAGCCGGAGTGTCTCACACGCTGAAGGAGTGACGTTAGTTGTCAACATGACGCGTGTGAAACGACACTTCAGTTGTTTAACACTTCACTTCTTCGGGAAACAGTTGTTAGCTGTGTCTAGGTAGATGGTTTTGAAATAATCAGTCAGGAATTCGATCTGTATGGCCGATTCATGGGGGGACTCTCGTAAACTTTATCCCTTTCAAAAAAACGTCATTAGTTGTTGACAATGCGGACGATTTTAGATAATCAGTTACTTCTTTGATTTTTTTCACTTTATTTAAAGGATTACTATTATTATTGTATGTGTGCATACATACATAAATACGTACTTGCATACATATATACAAACGTACATACATACATACATACATACCTATATACATACGGACAGACATTAACTCATAAAGAGGAAAATGGGGAATAGACAAGAGGCAGACCGTGAGAACCAAGGCGAGGACGGACACACTGGATTCTGCCTCGTTCAAGGGCGCTGAGATGACGCCTAGGGTTCTTTTGCATAATTCGTAGAGCATATTCATGCACGAGTAAGTGCATGGAATCCCCTGGGAGCGAGAAGAGGCGTGGAGAGAGAAGAGACAAGAGAGGAAAAGAGAGAGGGATAGATGACAGAAAGAGGGAAATAGAAGGGGAAGGAAGAGAGAGAGAGAGAGAATCAGGAAAAGGCGGGAGAAAGAATCAGAAAGAGGGAAGGGAATAGGGAGAGATAATAGGAAAAAAAGCGGCGAGGGGAAATAGAGAATCGAAGGGGAGGGAGAAAGAAGAAGAAAGGGAGGCAAATAGATGTAAAACAAAATGAAAAAAAGAGAGGGGATAATAAACAGATAGATGGAATAGATGGAAGAGAGGGGTAACAATATAATTGTGTGTGTGTGTGTGTGTGTTCACTTATGGAAACTTGTTAACTAATATTTTCTTTACAAGGAAAAACTCACACCCTCCAAAAAAATATATATAGATAAAGAGAGAGAAAAAAATAATAATAATGATAAATAAATCTATATCAGTGATAAAGTCTCAACATCTTATTTAGTCCCAGCAGCATCGGAGAATATTGATAAAGGAACATCTTCATTATCAAGGAGAGCTCAAACTCCCTACACAAAAGAGATGTCCCCTGAAGAGGATCCGAAGCCCCTTTTGTAGACTTCGGCGGAAGGTTTAGATCCCTTTCTTTGCGCACGGACGCCGAGGACGCGACCGGCCTCTTTCAGCTGCGAGAGAAAAGGGACCGAGAAGTTGTGTGAGAGAGCGACTTGAAAGGAACTCGTCTGCTGGATTTGTCTTGGGTGGAGCGGAGGCCGTGGGAGACTGAGATGGAGGTGGAAGGGGAGGTAGAGGAGGGGGAGGAGGAGGAGGAGGTGGAGGAAGAGGAAGAGGAGGTAGGGGAGAAGGAGGAAGAGGAGGTAGAGGAGGTAGGGGAGAAGGAGGAAGAGGAGGAGGAGGAGGTAGGGGAGGTAGGGGAGAAGGAGGTAGAGCAGGAAGAGGAGGAGGAGGAGGAGGTAGGTGAGGAGAAGGAAGAGGAAGAAATTGAGGAGGAGGAGTTGCCGAGTTCCTTGACTGCTGTTGCGGTGTGTTGTTGCTGCGTCCTTGCTGCATAACAGTACACATTACACAAAATTATTTTTTTTCAGAATAGCAGATTTTTAAAAATTAGTTAATGTAAATTTGTATATCATTAATTACCTTAGGTTATAGATATTTGCATAACAGTACACATTACAGAAAATTAGATTTTTTTCAGAGTAGCAGATTTTTTAAGAGAAAGAAAGAGAAAGAGAGAGAGAGAGAGAGAGAGAGAGAGAGAGAGAGAGAGAGAGAGAGAGAGAGAGAGAGAGAGGGGGGGGTTGAGAGAGAGAGATGAGAGAAAGAAGGGAAAGTTTGTACAGGAAGATGCTGTCGAGTGCACCGGTATCTCTTCCCTTTGTTGTAAGAGTCACAAGCTATGATTATCGCGGTTACATACGAGCTTGTTGCCATTTTTTCATTTATTCTGTAAATCCTTACATAATCTTTCATTATTTTCTCCTCTGCATGTAAGAGGGGATGATATGCAAAGGTTGCATGCCGTTGCTCCCTTATCGTAGCAACATAGCCGTTCGTAGAGATAGAGATTGAGGAGCATCTCGCGGACCACCTGAGCGCCTGGGGTACGACCACCTGACCCGGCGGTGAGGGCGGCCTCACGCGGGCGTGACTGGTGCCCAATAAAGTTGTTTACATCGGCGGGCAAACATCCGCTCTCTGTCACGCTCGCTCCCTCCCCTCTATCACTACCTCCCTCCCTCCCTCCCCCCTCCCTTGCCTCACTCCCTCCGTCTCTCTCGCATATTTAATTACTCATTTGTGTAATGTTTCTTTTCTTGTTTATTTGTTTATGTACTTCTTTATTTGCTTCATTGTTAATCCATCCATCCGTACAACTATCTATTAAAGTCATTTATCTGGAAATATTCCGTTCCTGTATTGCCACTTCGTTGGATGCTTCAGCCTTCCAGCCTTCTTGTTCCCAGGATTTTGCTCTGTTCCTCTCTAATCCTTGGCAATATTGCGATCACGTTGCATTGCACTGCGAAAAGTTTATCATCTGGGGAGGGAAGGAAGTAGGGGGGGGGGAGCAAAGAGGCAGAGGAGGGAGTGAAGAGATGAAGGAAAGGAGAAGCAAGGAGGAAAGATCGGTGGGCGGAGGGGAGGAAGAGGAAGGGAGGGAAGGAAGGAATCCGTGGAAGAGGAGGGAATAGAGACCTTGAAAGAAAGAAAGAAAGAAAGAAAAAGAAAGAAAGAAGAGAGAGGAGCAGGCAGGCAGGCAGGCACCTCGACTGCCCAATCTCGCTTCCTTGAGTCGTTCGAGGGAATCGCCGGCGCCTCCCACGGTCGGGCCTGGCGGATTTCAAGGCTGTTTGCGCTCGTGTTTGCTAGTCGCTTTGCTCCCGGCCGGCCCGCCTGTTTGCACTCGAGCCTCTCTGCTTTAGTTGTGGGCTTTTCTTCGTCGGTGTGGCTCGGTTTTTTCTTCGTCTGTGGTTTGCGTTTTCTTTCTTGTGATATGTCTTTTTTCCTGCTCTTCTTCGTTTCTTTTCTTGTACTTCTTTTTTTCCCCATCCTCCTCATTCTCATACTCATCCTTTCCCTCGCCCCTTTCCCCTCTCCCCCCCCCTCCCCCCCCCTCCCCCTCCCTCCCCCTCCCCATTTCTGCACAGTTCATTTAATTTGGAGGTCGAGGCTCGGCCAAGAAAGTTCTTACAAACAAACCTCAAGTTTTGGACTTATTATTACAGTCTACTCTCTTTGCCTCCACCCCCCCTCCCTTTGGTTTGCTTTCATCCATTTTCCCTCTCTCTCTCTCTCACACACACACACACACACACACACACACACACACACACACACACACACACACACACACACACACACACACACACACACACACACACACACACACACACACACACACACACACACACACACACACACACATACACACACATACACACACACACACACACACACACACACACACACACACACACACACACACACACACACACACACACACACACACACACACACACACACACACACACACACACACACACACACACACACACACACACACACACACACACACACACACACACACACACACACACACACACACACACACACACCTCTCTCCCCATCACCCTCCCCCTCCCTCTCCCCCTCCCCCTCCCTCCGTCATGTCACCGTGGAAACGAGAGCTGTTGATGGCTGTCGGTGGCGATAAGACTTGCACAGGCTGTCTAAACAGGTTATGTAAAAACTGTGAATTGGTGGCGGTGGCTGTTGCCTCCAGGAGGCACCGCCGCGCCGCCGAGAGCGAGCGAGGTGGGGCTCAGACTATTCGAACTCCGGGCTACCGAGGTGGGTGGGGGGTGGGGGTGGGGGGCTTGTGTGGTGTTTAGTCTGTGGTTTCCTGGAGGTTGATGTTTTTTTTCCGTTTTTCGTGGATTGTGATGATTATTTTTTACACGAGTGATTATTATTTTTTACTTGTTTCGTCTCATCTTTTGCGTCATTCACGATGACTCCTCCTTTCCTCTCCCCCTTTCTCCCTCTCCCTCCCTCCGTCCTCTTCATTTTGCTTATCTTTCAGTTTGTTTTTTACCACCTCCTCGTCCTCCACCTCCCCTCTCTCTTACCCTCCCCTCCATCCCCATCACCTTCCTCCTGCACCCCCCCCTCTCATCTGCATGCAAGCCACATTCCACCGTATTCATGGATCGGCTTCTCCACCTGGATGCCGTGGGGATTCTTCCACATAGCAGAAGGCTTTTTGTTTGTCTGGATTGGGTTATGGGTGAGATGGGAGATGAAGATGATGATGATGATGAAGGAGAAAGGAAAATAAAGTGATGAGTGTAAAGGAAGAGGGCGAAGGAGGAGAAGGTGATTATAAGGAAGAGGAAGAAGAAGGGGAAAGAGAAGATTAAACGGGTGAGGGAGAGAGTTAAAAGGAGGGGGAAATCCAGTCCATATAAGAGTCTCCGGACGCCCCTATTATCCTTTCTCAGAATTGTCAATTGTCGCCGCGGAAGGAGGGCGGAGGAGCCATCCTGGGGACGTGGTAAGGGGGGGGGGTCCAGAGAAGGTGGGGCTACGAGGTTGAACGATGGAGGTGGTGGAGAAGAGTAGAGACAGACAGACGAATTGCGATAGACGGTCAAAATTGGAGAGTAGCAATGAGTATCCTACAGGCAAGCACAGACAGACAGACAGACAGACAGACAAAGACGCTGAGCTGCATGGTAACAATAAATAATCGACGTGTTGTAAGGTAGCAATAAGCCCCCCCCCCCCCCCTCCCGTCGGTCATGAAAGTCCAGGAATGTACGGGACCTTATAGGAGGGGGAAGGGGGGAGGAGAGAGGAGGGAAGGAGGGAAGGAGGGAAGGGCGGGGTGGGGTGGGGTGGGGTTGGGTTGTGGCTCACCGGAGGGTCGCACAGGTGAAGCAGGGCGGCGGGTCATAGGTCAGGGGTTGTTCGGTGTGGAAAACCTTTTGTTTTACCGCCGTATCTCCTCCCTCCCCTCCCTCGTCTCCCCCTTCCCC
>BOPN01000759.1:30000-32500 GCA_017312705.2 Penaeus japonicus
AATATTTATCCAACATATCATTCCTATTATCAATCATACTAACACTTCTTGATACAAATTACTTCCCCAGTTCTTAAAATACCCAACATGACAAATACAAATTCAATAAAACAGTTAACGAATATTGGAAGTTATCATTATCAATATTGAAGTCAAGAATCAAACACCAATGCATAGACGATACACACTCTGCAGCCGAGGTACACAAAAGAAAATTGATTTGCCTTGATTTGCAACATCTTGAGCTATTTGGAAGAGATTTCTCAAGACGACCTTATGACGACCCACGCAAATCTTCAGCGCGCTCACATCTCTTCCAGAAGTGGATGTTTCGTGTGTGGATGATGTCAATTAAGCCATTGCGGATGGGTGTCATGACTTACATGACGCTTGACGACGGGCGTCATGACGTACATGACGTTCGGGGGATTTTGGATCACTGTTTTATTGTGCTATTAGTATGGAGTGATTGATAATGACTATCGCAGTCACAATTACTATAATTACCGTAATATAAAGCAAACCTAACATCCAAAATCTAGATGGCACCATTTTCTTCTAGCACCAGCAAGAGAGAAAGAGCCTCGAATGGCACCCATCCACGGTCTCTAGCAAGCACTATCTTTAGAGAGCGATGGCACCTAGCAAGTTACCGACGTCTTGCTCTAAAGTACCGCCGATGAAGGATGTGCAGGCTGAACGAGAAGAGGAAGGTGACTCAAACCATACCCAGTGTCTAAAATGTGCTCCTGTGCCAATAGGAATGCCTTTCACTTTGGCACTCATAGTCACAAGCATAGGTTTCCTTCCTCTTTCCTACTTCTTCATATTATCTTCATTGTAGATAGTTCGAGGTTTCGTATTCGTTCTTAACAGCACACAAATACGAAAAAAATAAAGATACTCCTTGTCCTCCCATAAAACAGCAATGCTTCTATCACACTGAGAATAAAGAAAATAATGAGCTGATATGAATCACATTCTACAATTTTAGCCAACTACAGCATTGATAGAACCTATAATATAATAAATATAAGTCTCTAAATATAGTAAAACACAAAAAATCAAGCACAAAAATGACTAGAAAAGTCAAAGTATGTTGTGTGAAACTGCCTCGTTATGAAATAAAACCCATCCTGGAGACTGGGCAAGCGAATATATCCCCTGTCTGCAATGGGTTGACAACACTTATAACAACATCAATTCTGATAATGATGACAAAAATAACAACGAAAATAATGTTAAGAAGGACAGATAATGATAATTATGATGGTGATGATGATGATCACAATAATACTAATAAAGATAATAATAATGATATTTATGATAAGAACAAATTGATAATAATGATAGTAATAACAATGATAACAATAATGATAATGATAATGATAACAAGAAAGACCAAAATGAGGATAACAACAACAATAATGATAATGATGACAGCAATAACAACAATAAAAATAATATTAGTAATTACAAATATGATGGTAACGATTACAACACAAAGGATAATGATAACAGCAATAATAGCAAAAATGATAATAATAATAATCACATAATAATCATAATAATGTTGATAATGATGATGATAACAATAATGATTATGAAAATCTTAATGATAATAATAACGACAATTACAACACTACTAATAATGATAACAACAACAATAATAAAAGAACAGCGACAATAATAACAATAACAACAGCAATAATTATGAAAAAATAAAAAAAAATAAAAATGACAGAATTAACATAGAAAACAAAATTCAAGTTTTTTATGACCTAATCACCCAAGCAGTCACCCAAAACAAACCTTTGACATTAAGTAATCAATGAACATTAGAGCATATCATAAAAATGCCTATAGTTATAATCATAATGCCTATATGATAATTATATAATGTCTATTATTATAACTATATAGCCAAAGCTTTAAAACATATACACACATACACACAAAAACCCATTTCTTTGTCGTTTTATTAGACTTTCGACCGGAAATCTGTTGTACTGTTTGAGGTTTAGATATTAAAGGCATGTTCTTTTTCTTATGATATACATACGAAATATCTCGTAAATATCTGCGTAAATTACGTGTATGCTATAATTTTAATCACGTTTTCTTTTAAGTACACTTTACGTTCTTCATTTTCTACATTTAAATCTAACTACAAATTTCGTTTTACATATATTCATCTCCATTAATCGGTCTATCTTTGATGCATTATGCAAGAGGTAAAACAAAATTGAATAGCTCCTTTGCACAACGCACAGTTATTATACGGCAATTATCTAATTGTCATTTGGAAATGGAAAGTTGCAAATTGCCCTTTCATCAGCTGTGCTCGAGCGTGACCTGAATCCTCAGTCTTCTGAATTAGTGTCTGTAAGAAGAGAAGGAAGCGGATAATTAGATTTGAGAATGCAGTGTGCACACTCATATAGACACACGTTCACACCCGGTCGAAGGCACTGTCATAAAGACGGATTCACATAGTTTT
>BOPN01000759.1:52500-60000 GCA_017312705.2 Penaeus japonicus
ATCATCATCATCATCATCATCATCATCATCATCATCATCATCATCATCATCATCATCATCATCATCATCATCATCATCATCATAATCATCATCATCATCATCATCATCATAATCATCATCATCATCATCATCATCATCATCATCATCATCAATCATCATCATCATCATCATCACCATCATCATTATTTCGACCATTTTCATTTGCATCATTATCGTTATTATAATATCAATCATTACTCTTTCCTTTCTCATATTATCATCCATTTCATTTTATATCATAAATAGAAAAATGAAGCAGTGAATACCATTAAAATTCATCTCGTTTGCATTATCAAAACATGAACCATATTAATGATTGCGGTTTTATGTGATAAAGGATAGTAAGATTAATTGCAAGGATAATAAAACATATATTGCTTTGAAGTCATTGCAGTTGTTTGGATTGAATGAATTACTGCATATCAACTTTGAATCAAAACAGATGAGATGCAAGATGAGATCAACTTTGCTCTAAGAGTTGAAAGATGACATGTCCGTGTGATAGGCTTTGCAATATTGTTATCGGCTGAGATGTGAGTTTTAATCTATACTTCAGCTAAAACTAGATTTAAAACATTAGGTATTTTATGTTTTCTTTTCCACTTATATAACATGCTGCGTTTAAAAAAAAGTAGAATATTTAATCAATTATGAAAATATCTCTTCCCTTTTCTCCAGATGAAAATAAAATTCGAAAAAAAATCTTTGTAATATGGTACCTCCATTCAACATAAGTTGTAGCGGGAATAAAGATATTAAGAATTATACAACAACATCAATGAAATCACTAGATAATTAATAATGATCAATGATGATCTTGATAATGGCAATAATGTTAGATAATGGCCTCGTGATACTAACAAGTTATCATTAGCATTATCAATTGCAATCATGCACGATCTACGGGAATTCAAACAAACTGCAATGATCCATGGAGGTTCCCGTTTGATTGACCCCAAGCCATAAAATTTCATCAAATATTAATTAGGGACGCCAACAAATTGGGTCATAAGCACAGTTAAAAGTCAGGAGATGTCAATTAACTAAAGGATAATTAATGTTTGCGAACCGGTTCATCCATTTATGGCAACAGAGAGAGAGATAAAAAAAAAAACAAGTAATTTATATGAGCCAGTTTTGTCTAATAAAATGCTACTGGATTGGTTGATTTTGATTTTGGTTATCATGATATCTGATTGTTCTGTGTGTGTGGGTGTGTGGGTGTGGTTGTGATAGTGTGTGTGTGTATGTGTGTGTGTATTTGTGAGTGTTTGGTTTTGTGTGTGTGTGTGTGTGTGTGTGTGCTTTCATTATACTGTTATTATCATTATCATACTTATTATCTTATCAACCCTTATCATTACTATCCTTATCAATATTATCATTAATACCACCATCATCATTACGTAATAACTGATACTGGAATTGCTATTTGTTCACATCATTATTATCATTGTATCTTTAATACTATTATTATCAATATTGTTACTATCATTATTATCAATATTACTTTTATCGCTATTGTTAACACTATTATTCTAATCATTCATTATCAGTACTTTAATCATTTTTAATCATCATAATATCATCATGATTATCCTTATCACCATTATCATCATAAATTTCTTTCAAACTGTTAGATTAAACAAACGTTTTCCCATCTAATCATATAACGTATATGGTGACCTATTTCACAACTTATACACAACGAAATACAAAATACACAACAAAATAACACAAACTGCACAACAAATGAAAATATATCACGATACCTGAAGCAGATAAAAATAAAAATAAATATATTCAGGACGTGTTTTTCCTTCTTTCTCCTCAGATCTTTGTGTAGGATATTAAATGTGAAGTTTTCATCCGTATTCGGGAGATGTTTGTCTGTTCTGTTGGCGTTTATTTGCTTATTAAAAGTTCAGTGATGCTAGTATTTGTAAGGTAGTCTATTGTATTTGTTTGTTTGGTTGGTTGGTTGGTTGGTTGTCTTTTGTTTGTTTGTTTTTTGTTGTTTGTTTGTTTGTTGTTTTTGTTTTTTGTTTGTTTGTCTTTTGTTTTTTTGTTTTTTTGTTTTTAACGCTTCCGTAATTTCTTTATTTTATTTTACGCTTCCGTAATTTATTTTTGTATTTTACGCTTCCGTAATTTCTTTGCTTCCCCACATATACCTTTATAGAATATCTAACATCTAATTCAAAATATGCACGCTTTCTATGTACAAAATATCTCACCTGGTTATCAACGCTATCTAAGCTCCTAGAATAACTATCGCACACCTACGTAATTTAATCCGAATGACATCAAGTGATATCACAAAAAGCCAGTCAGTCAGGACTCTTGGTTCGAAATACCAAGTGTGGTTGTATGGGGTATCATTTTCTTATCAAGAGGGCATTATCAAGAGCGGATATCAAGAGTATATTAAAAGCTCTGTTCTTCTGTCTATGGTGAAATGATATGTGCAGCTTTCTGATAATTATTGTGTTTAATATTCCTTTTTAGGTTGGTCACCATTATCATTATTATTATTTTTATGATCATTGGTTTTATTGTGGATGATATTTGCGTTGTTATTTTAGTCATTCTTTTGTTATTGTTGTTAATATTATTGTTATTATCATCATTATCAATATTATCACTATTGCTTTATCATTATTACTATTACATTTATCCTTATTATTATCCTAATCATTATCATTATTGATTTTGTAGTTGTTGTCTTGCTGTTGTTAATGCTGTTGTTGTTGTTGTTGTTTCTCTTATCCTTATCATTATCACTATTGTTATCATTATCATCTTATCATTATCACTATTGTTATCATTATCATCTTATCATTATCATGATTCATATAAAACCTACTGTTTTTATCATATGACATCATATCTTCTTGTAAGTTCTTAAAGTACTAATATTATTAATATTCTCAGTCTATTAATTTGATAATGTTTCTTCCTACCCCCCCCCCCCCCCACACACTTGACAAGACACCATCTTATGATACGGAGAAGATATATGTTATAAATGTAAATCACAGTCTTTCGTTATGTTAATACGTTTCTTCTGCTGTTGTTTATAAAAAAATAATAATAATAATAATAGTAATAATAATAATAATAATAATAATAATAACAAAAAAGGTATAAAATGTAATAACAGGAACCCAACACAAAAAAATACTGCCTTGTTTACCACTCTCTGTCCTTCTGTTTTTTGTTTTTTTCCATATTTCCCGTATTCTCTTTCTTGTATTTTCCTCTTGCTTATTACGTCATTTGTCTTTCCTTTGTCTTCTTCTGCTCCATCTTTATCTTCCTCTTTGCTTATCTTTAGGTGATCTAGTTTCTCTCCCGTTTTTTTCTCTTCCCCTCACTCTATATATCTTATCTTTCTCCCTATCTACAATTCTTCAGCCTTATCGTATTTTCTTCTTCCTCTACTTCCTCCCATTCTTTATCTTCCTCTTTGCTAGTCTCCCATTCGTCACCTCCTCTTCCTTCCTACTCACATTCGCAGTGTCTTCCTTGTGATCAATATATCTGCAATCTCACTTTGAAAATCCTTTTGCCTCGTTTGATATCATAAACTTGAGCAAGAAGTTGAAATACTTTCATCACTGCAGAACTACGGTCGAAACGTGATCTGGCAACGTGAGTATATATCTATCTATCTATCTATTTATCTATCTATCTGTATATATATATATATATATATATATATATATATATATATATATATATATATATATATATATATATATATATATATATATATATATATATATATATATATATCCTTTGTCTCTTTATCTTCGTCCTAATCTTCTGGATTTCATTGTGATATACAAAGTTCACATAAAGAGATGAATACTTAAATAAGTAAATGAGAATAAAGATGAGTGAGAATTTTCCTCGAAATACAAGTTCTTTCATTATATCCCACGCGCTTTTTCTTCTTCTTCTTCTTCTTCTTCTTCTTCTTCTTCTTCTTCTTCTTCTTCTTCTTCTTCTTCTTCTTCTTCTTCTTCTTCTTCTTCTTCTTCTTCTTTCTTTCTTTCTTTTTTTAAATACAGTGTTAAGCGTCAGGTATGCTCATGTGAATTCAGATTATTATTCTCTCGCATTTAATCAGATTGATCGTTGTATTTATAGAGTGTCTCATCGTCTTATAATAATGATATTGAGAGTGATATATATATTGGCATAACTTTTTTCAGTGTTCTCCAGTGTGCTGTTTAGATAATGAGACTTAGATAGTAGGATGGAAAGCCGTTGTCATCATTTTCATAAGCTTATCTCAGGCGAATATTAATCACACAAGATGCTGTGCAGTTTCTCTTGGAAATATGCACTGTAATGGTTATCTAAAATAGGATTTTTTTTTTTTTTTTTTTTTTTTTTTTTTTTTGATTGACAAGAATGACAGCAGTGATAATAAAAATCGGTTTATTTGTATTATTACTACTGATACTACTACTAAAAGTTAAAATAATGATAACAAAATCAGTGATAACTAATATGATATCACCATGATGGGATAACACCATAATGTTAGTGTAATTAGTGAAAATAACGATAATGATAATAATGATGATGGTATTGATGATATTAATGATTATAGTAATAATGATTATAATAATGATAATGATTATGATAATGATGATTATAGTTGTCAATATTATGATAATGATGATAATAGTTATCAATATTATTATAATGATGATAAGAATCATCGATATTATGATACAGGTGATAATAATCATTAATATTATGATAATGAGGATTATCATCATGATAATAATGATAATGATGCTAATAGTGATATTAATGATTGCAATAATAGTAATAATTATAATAATAATAATAATGATAACAACAGCAATAATATTGATGATAATAATAATGAAAATAATAATGATAATGATAATAATGATGATAATAATCGTAATAATAATGATAATAATGATAATGATAATAATGATAATAATAATAGTAATAATAATGATAATGATGATGATGATGATAATGATTCTGATAATGATAAGATAACAATACTGATAATGGTAAGGACGACGATAGTAGCAATAATGATAATGATACTGATAAGGATAATGGCAATGATAATGATAATAAAAATCATGATATTTATACTCATGATAATCAAAAAGAAATTAAGGCCATCAGGGGACGCAATGCTAAACAACAATAAAGTTGATCAGATTTTTCAATATTATATCTACAATAATAATTCTTGGTCATATAGTTTTCAGGGAATTCTATTAAAACTTTTTGACAGTAATAGTCTGAAAATGTAATTTATTCAAAACTTTTTTTTTTTTTTTTTTTTTTTTTTTTTTTTTTTTTTCCTATTTTATATGTCTGGTTTTATTTATCTATTTTTGTTTGTGTTGATTCTTGTTTGTGGTTGTGGATTTGTTTGTCTGTTTTATTTTTCTCTTATCTTTCTTTTTTTCTATCTTCCTGTGAAGGAGGGAGGAGAGAAAGAGTGGGAAGGAGGAGGTAGGGAGAGTAGGAAGGATTGAGGGAGGGAGGGAGGGAAAAAAATTGATGGAGGGAGGGAAGGAGGGAAAGAAATGGCGGAGGGAGGGAGGGGAGGGAAAGAAAGAGTGGGAAGGAGGGAGGTAAGGAGGGAAAAAGAGGGAACAAGGAAGGGAAGGAGGGAGGGAAAGAGAGGAAAGGAGGGAGGGAAAGAGAAGGAAGGAGGGAGGGAGGGAAAGAGAGGGAATGAGGGAGGGAGGGAGGGAAAAAGAGGGAACAAGGAAAGGAGGGAGGGAGGGAAAGAGAGGGAATGAGGGAGGGAGGGAGGGAAAGAGAGGGAACGAGGAAGGGAGGGAGGCAGAGAAAGAGAGGGAAGGAGGGAGGGAGGGAGGGAAAAAATGATGGAGGGAGGGAGGGAAAGAGATGGCGGAGGGAGGGAAGGAGAGAGAGGGTAGAGGGAGGGGGAGAGAAGGTAGAAAAGGGAGAGGAGGGCAGAGGGAGAGAAGCAGGGAGAGCGAGAAAGGAGGGAGAGAGAGATGTTTTATTTTTTTCCACGAACCAAAGAGGAAGCGCAAGACGGAGGAAGAGGGAGGGAAGGATGAGAATGTGAGATAGAAAAAAAATAGGGAGGGAGAATGAAAGAGAGAAAGAAAAAAAGATAGAGAAAATGAAAGAGAGAGAGAGAAAGAGAAAGAAAGAAAGAGACAGAGAGAGAGGAAGAAAAATAACTAGAGAGAGAGAAATAGAGATGACGAGAGAGGGAGAGAGAGAAAGAAAGTGAAAGAGAGAGAGGGAGAAAACGAGAGAGAGGATAAGCAGAGAGAGAAAGAGAGATATGAGAGAGAGAGAGAGAGAGAGAGAGAGAGAGAAAGAAAGTGAAAGAGAGAGAAAGAGAAAACGAGAGAGAGGATAAGCAGAGAGAGAAAGAGAGATACGAGAGAGAGAAAAAAAAAGAAAGAAAGTGAAAGAGAGAGAGAAAAAAAAAGTGAAAGAGAGAGAGAAAAAAAAACGAGAGAGACAAGCAGAGAGAGAAAGAGACATACGAGAGAGACGATAAGCAGAGAGAGAAAGAGAGATACGAGAGAGACGATAAGCAGAGAGAGAAAGAGACATACGAGAGAGACGATAAGCAGAGTCCAGATCTCAGACCAGGAATTCTCTACATATAACGCCACCATATCCATCAGCAGGTTATTTGCATTTCAAAGAAAATTCCTCAGAAGACAATCTTTCGACGATGAATCCGAAGCGTAAAAAAAAAACGAGGGAGTGATATATTGTCATTTAAAGATTACGAGTAAAACAGGCAAAAAGTTGAACATTTTTGAACGTTATATTCTGAGATTATTTTTTTTTAGTAAGATAAGAAGAGGGAAAAGAGGGAGAAGAACACGAAGGAATAATATATTGTCATTTAAAGATTATGATTAAAATAGGCAAAAAGTTTAACATTTTTGAACGACATATTCTGATTTTCTTGAAAGATAAGAAGAGGGAAAAGAGATAAGAAGAGGAAGAAGAAGAAGAAGAAGAAGAAGAAGAAGAAGAAGAAGAAGAAGAAGAAGAAGAAGAGGGAAGAGAACAGAAAACAGAGAAAAGAATGGGAAAATATGCTCATGGAGAAGAAGAAAAAAAGAGAAACAGAAACAGAAAACGAAGATGAAGAAAAGGAAAAAGGAGATGATGATGTAAAATAGGAAGACCACGAAGAAGATATATAAAGAAGAAGAAAAAGAAGAAGAAGAAGAAGGCAGGAAAAAAAGAAAATGAAGTTCGCGAACTAGAACTAAGAGAAGAAAAGAAGAAGAGGAGGAGAGGGGGAGGAGGAAGAACAAAGAGAAGAAGAGAAAGGAGAAGGAAAATATTAAGAAGCTGATGAAAAAATATAAAAGAACAATTGCAAGAAATAGCAAAAAATAGATAAGAAGAAAAATGAAGAGAGACGATAGAATTAGAAGA
>BOPN01000759.1:97500-105000 GCA_017312705.2 Penaeus japonicus
GTGGCACGCTGTTAGACATCGTGCCCCATTCATGACTGCTCTGCCTGCTCTCATGACCCTTCCCCATAATATCCCGGTCATGGAAAATCCTATAAAAAAAAGGACATGGCTTTTGTCTGTGAGATATTAGATGACTTCATCTGTTTTACTATTAGGCTACGATGTTTATTCTGCAATTTGCAAGCTGTATGTCGTTGTTACAGTCGTAATTTCGCGGATTAGATATACTGTATTAGGATAGTATGCAATTAATGAAATTCATTGATGTCAATTTGATGAGTGGTGATGACAGGCAGTTTTTTCTTCCAGCTTTTACTAACTTCGTATTTTTTACAAGAGTCGCTGTTACCATGTTAGTGGTGAATATCGATTCGGAAGAGGCAATTAGTGATGACTTTATATCCAATTACAAAACTAGGGTTACGTTTCCCAAGAATTTTTTTTTTTTTTTTTTTCTGCCAAGATATCATGATTAGCGATAACTTTGCTTAGATGTATGTGTCAAAGTCACTGTTTGTCACTCTTTCGTTCGTCGTTTCGAATTAAATTGTTTGATTACAGGATAACCATGTCGAAATTAATTAATAGAAGGATAAAATGTAGCCCTAATATGGCCAAACATTATTTACATTATAATTCATAATCTTCTACCCTAAATAAAAAGAGGGGAACATATGATAAAAAAAAACAATTATTATACAGTTCCACAAACCCGGACTGTGATCTTATCAATCTAAACTTCATTTATCCAATATTGCGTCAGACTTGTTTAACCTCTTAGAAACAAATTTTATTATGACCTAAATTCCAGTCGAGTGACGAGTGAAATAACACAAACCATTAATGTGTTTTGGAAAATGTTTGTTATTCCGTTCATGGGCAGCGTCATCATGAAGGAAACTCAGTTAATAGTCAGTGGTGGATGTTGGAATTAATCTAACAGTTATCATGATAATAGCTGCAGTAGTGACGAATATGTCATAGAAACTCATCTATTGTTATGTAGTAGAATTCCCACTCCTGGAATTCAGGAAAAAATGTTTTCCGTACCATTATTATTATTCTTTTTTTATTATTATTATCATTATCATCATCATCATTATTATTATTATTATTATTATCATTATAATTTCTTTCTTCTTCTTCTTTTTCTTCTTCTTTTCCTTCTCTTTCTTGTCCCTCTTATTCGTCTTTTTCCGGCCAGGGAATTTGTAATGAAAAGAGAGAGAGAGAGAGAGAGAGAGAGAGAGAGAGAGAGAGAGAGAGAGAGAGAGAGAGAGAGAGAGAGAGAGAGAGAGAGAGAGAGAGAGAGAGTGAGTGAGAGAGAGAGAGAGAGAGAGAGAGAGAAAAAATAATCATATCACGGCTGTTAGTAAGATCCCTAAAGTCTTAATCTGTATGTAAGTGTGGTCAAGGTATAAACATTGTAGTTTTGTTTCTGTAGTGGTGCCAGTCGGGAAATTACAGAGACAACAATAGGTCACTATGAAGTAAGGTCACAGACGCAAGTGAATGGTCCAGGTGTACAGGCTGCCAGGTAGAAAATATTCTATAGACATATTCTTTTAATAGCACAATTTAGTACGCATTTCAATTTGTCTGTTCAAGGGTTTGAGAAGCCCAGTGGTTGTAGCTAGCGGCTGTTGCCATCTTGAGAATGTTATTTTGTATACGTTTCTAGGATATTAATGAGATATTACATATCCAACATTCTATTGAAAAAAAGGAAGCAAGGACGCTGTTTTTTTTGTTTTGTTTTGTTTTGTTTTAACAATTATAAATATTTTGAATTGAGGAGGGTCCTTATTGTATTTCAATTTGACACCGTATGAATTCGACACTGAAATGATCTTTACCTCAAAAGTGAAAAAAAAATAACAACAAAATTTTTGTTGTTGTTGTCATAACAGAATAACAAAATGGTAACCTTTTTTCGCATATGTCTATTTCCCCTTCTTAATCGCTCGACTTTTTAAAATGTTAACAAACCTCTAAAGCTCCTAATCTAACATATGGTGCTAAGGCTTCGTTGAGGTGCATTCGCGAATAAGAGATTTGTGAATAAGAGATTATTATCTGCCAGGTGTTGTTGACTCGTGAAGCACTGCATATACACGGGAAAAAGATTGGTGTTGAGAAGATTAACATTCTAATGGATTATCTATTGTACTGAATTAACTTACTGGTGTAGTAAAAGTATTGTCTCATTTGCATTTTAAAAGCTTTGCTTAGTCGAGATACTTACCCTTGCGAAAGATATATATCGTATGTTATTTGTATTTTATTTGTAGATAAGAAAATACCTCATTTATCATTTTGTTGATTATGTTATATAAAACGAATTAATGAATTATTATTTGTGTACTCATTCACATCCTCACACATACTCAACCAAATCGAGAATTAGATAAAAATGATAATGGTGATGATGATGATTATGATGATGACTCACTGAAAGATCGTAGTGATGTTAATGAATAGTTAAGGAAGGTGTTGACCATGCCAATTCTATGAACAACTGATATTGATGTATATATTTTATATATATATAAAATAACTCGTAAATACATCAAGCTAAGCCTTTTCAAAATTGCTGGCAACCATTTTTTTTTTTTTTTTTTTTTTTTTTTTTTTTTTTTTTTTTTTTTGTGTGTGTGTGTCTGTGTGTGTGTGTGTAAAATTAACTTTGTCTGAAGCATTTGAGAGTAAAGTAACGAGAGTGCTTCGAAGACAGTAGCGATTTTGACTCTTAACTTCATCTCCCTTGTATACATGGGGCTTCGTGATATCAAAGTCATACGTATTCTATTGTAAGTAGAGTAAAGGATGGGTGTTTTTTTTTCTTGCAGCTTCACCTGAACTTATAGATTCGGAGAAAAGGAGATTTCTCAGACTCTGAAATGTGGGGGTGCATGTATGTTTGTGTGTCTGATTGTTTTTATGTGTGTGTGTGTGTGTGTGTTTGTGTGTGTGCAATGGTTGTTAAGTAAGTTATATGCAATATTCTGCATTTTGGGTAACGGTATATAGGCGAAATTTTATAACTATGTGTTATAAAAAGCACATAAAACATAATGTGAAAAAAGAAAAACTCCCATCATAGCAGAGAGGTTTTGAAAATAGATTTGAACAGTGCAGAGGTAAAAAGCGAACACAATTATGAGAATGTATGTTTCTTGAAAAAACATAATAACTTATTCATGGAAAAGATCACTCTGGAAAACTAATCATCGTCTTATATCACATTTTATCAGTAGCTACATGTCTAACGTATATAAAAATAAAATATGGAACATATCAACCTCTATTTTTGCACTGATATTAATACCAAAAAAACAAAAACACAAACAACTATAAACACACACAAAATCCATCCCGTCTTTATGAAGGATTTCTGGAAACAAAAACAAAAACAAAAACAAAAGAATAAATCAAAACAAAAACATACGGTAAAGGATATTTACTCGAAGGACAAACAAACAAAATTCAATCCCAGAAAGTAGCCACAGAGAGAGAGAGAGAGAGAGAGAGAGAGAGAGAGAGAGAGAGAGAGAGAGAGAGAGAGAGAGAGAGAGAGAGAGAGAGAGAGAGAGGGAGAGAGAGAGAGAGAGAGAGAGAGAGAGAGAGAGAGAGAGAGAGAGAGAGAGAGAGAAAGAAGAGAAGAGAGAGAGAGAGAGAAAGAGAGAGAGAGAGAGAGAGAGAGAGAGAGAGAGAGAGAGAGAGAGAGAGAGATATGGAGAGAGAGAGAGAGAGAGAGATAGCACAAAAAATCCGCTGCGAAGATTAAGAGAGAGAGAGAGAGAGAGAGAAAGAGAGAGAGAGAGAGAGAGAGAGAGAGAGAGAGAGAGAGAGAGAGAGAGAGAGAGAGAGAGAGAGAGAAGGAGAGAGAGAGAGAGAGAGAGAGAAACAAAAAAAAACGTTACTGCACAAAAAAATGCGATACGAAGATTAACCACGATGTGAGATAGTTAAAATGGTTTACGTAAATACTTCTTGTGTTTGTTCTCTGGACAGTGAGATAAATAATTCATGGAGAGAAGGAAGAGAATAGGGATGAGAATCTACTCTTGATTGTTTAGGAACGAAAAATTGATATCAAATTTTATATCTCTTTATTTAGGCACAAGATTTGAAACTCGAAATCTTCCTAATGTTTATGGAAATATTGAAGTTTTTTTTAATTAATAGTGGTACTATTATTGTTGTTACTATCATTGTCGTTATTATCACAGTTGCTATCATTATCATCATTATCATTATAGTTATAATCATTATAATTGTTACTATTGCTATCAGAGGAGGCAACAAATGAGAGGATTGAGAGACATTTTTTTATCTCTTTTTGAATAAATAAATGAATGAATAAATAGATCAATCAATCAATCAATCAATCAATCAATAAATAAATAAATAAATGAATAAACATACAAATATTTGAAAAAGGGGGAGCGGGAGAAGAGAACTGACTGACCATTCCAACCGCTCTATATGATTTGCATATCTGAAAAAGGTAAAAAAAAAAAAAAAAACGGGTAACGGAACATCAACCTCCATCTTGCGTGAGGTATGATTTCCACCGAGACATGTGAAAGTCCGTAGAAAAGCTCTGTAAAAAGCTCTAAAATGACCATAAAGTTTTTTTTTCTTCTTTTTTTTTTCTTTTTTTTTTCTTAGCCGGCATACCAGATACCTATGTATGAAGAGTGGATTACATAGAAGTAGATGTGTGGTATAAAGATAGATTATGTATATGCCTTCAATCGAATTGCAAATGGACACAGAAACAACCACATACGGATAGAAAAAAAGGAAATAGAGACAGAGAAAGAGAGAGTGTGAGGGATCTAGGACATGCCTGAGAGGGAGAGAGAGAGGAGGGAGGGGGGGTGAGAGAGAGAGAGGGGGAGAGAGAGGGAGGGAGGGAGAGAGAGGGGGGGGGAGGGAGAGGGAGGGGGAGAGAGAGAGAGAGAGAGAGAGAGAGAAAAGAGGGAGGGGGAGAGACAAAGAGAGGGACAGAGAGAAGAGGGGGGAGAGGAAGGGGGAGAGACAGAGAGAGAGAGAGAGAGAGAGAGAGAGAGAGAGAGAGAGAGAAGAGGGAGGGAGAGAGAGAGGGGGGGCAGAGAGAGAGAGAGAGAGAGAGAGAGAGAGAAAGAGAGAGAGAGAAAGAGACAGAAAGAGAAAGAGAGAGAGAGGGGGGGGTGGGAAGGAGAGAGAGAATATCACTTGGCTGTTTGTTTTCTATTTCAGTTGAAGGCAATTTGGGCGCTTTATTGAGTGAAAGTAGTATTTTGCAGGCAATCAGGTCGTGATATTGCAACAAAAGATATTAAGTTGATCGTCACCAATTTAAAAGTCATTTTATGCAACAATGCGTGACATAATCGGGCCATAAAATGTTTATCCACACGGAGTTAACATTTAGTCCACAGTCCGTTTGATTTTGATGTGGATGGTAGATTATGGAGTTCCACTTTGCCTTTCTTATTCCCTTTCATTGTTTGTGTGCATTTCTTCTTTCTTATCTATTTCTCATCTCTGTCTGTGTCTGTCTAGTCTCTCTCTCTCTCTCTCTCTCTCTCTCTCTCTCTCTCTCTCTCTCTCTCTCTCCCTCTCTCTCTCTCTCTCTCTCTCTCTCTCTCATTCTCTTACTCTCTCTACACACATCCCATGTATGTGTATATGTATATGTGCATTTATATTTCCATAAACTAAGAGAAAAAGAAACAACATCGGACATTCTTTCAGGTCAAGGTCTTAAAAAATACTACTGGTTCCCACGGTCAAGCAAAACTCACAATGACTCGATCAATTTCCGTGTCGCTTTTTGTGCCAAAAATATAAAACAAAAGTGTAGTAGTAAAAAAAAGGAACTTGATCTTATTTTTTTTTTACTTTAGTAAAATCGGGATGGTTGTTTTCAAGGAAATGCAGCTTTGTTATTTCTTTTTTCTTCGCTTTTCTTGTCAGAAAGCATCGTCTGTTGTTTATCTAGGTAAATCACATATCGTTGTATATATATATATATATATATATATATATATATATATATATATATATATATATATATATATATATATGTGTATATATGTATATACATACATATATATATATATATATATATATATATATATATATATATATATATATATATATATATATATTTATATATGTATATATTTTTACACACACACACACACACACACACACACACACACACATATATATATATATATATATATATATATATATATATATATATATATATATATATATATATATATATAATATATATATGCGTGTGTGTATAATACACACACACACACACAAACACAAACTCTTTCTCTCTCTCTTACTCTCTCTGTATATATATACACATATATACATACAAATATGTACATACATATATGCATGTGTGTGTGTGTGTGTATCTTTCTATAAATTTATCTATATGTATATATACACACATGCATATATGTATATATGTATGTATATATATATAGATATATGTATGTATGTATATATATCTATATATATATGCATATACACACACATATACATGCATATATACATAATTATACACTTATACATATTCACATATAAACGCACATTTACATAGCTATATCTGTCAATCTGTTTCTCTGTATACATGCATGTATACACACACACATATATACATACATACATATATATATATATATATATATATATGTAAATATACACATGCATGTATATGTATACATTGTTACAAAATGAAAAGGATGACGATAGTACTCTGTCATCGCACGCTTTCTGACTGTCTTCCTTTTTATTGTAACTTTTTTCTCCTGTTTTGACGTGCTTATCATGAAATAGAAATGCGTTCATTATGTTTTTTTTTTTTTTTTTTTTTTTTTTTTTGGCCCGTTAGTTTTCATCAAAATTATCATAGACGTTTTACTCTCTAAATCTATCAAATGAGCAACCGTTAGTGAATCTTTTCATTGTATATCGACTAATTAGAAATGTGATTTTTTGCATTCAAGTTTAATTATATTTTCTCCTTCCTAACAACTCAATTATAGAATTATTTGTTAAATATTAATTGATTCATTTGCTTTCATTTTACTTTCTCCATTTATCGAAACAACCAAAATTGTGTTAGATATAACATTTATGAAAAGTATCTTTTGCCATGAGAAAAAAAAAGAAATTAGAAAGAAAGGGACTGAGGCAGAAAGAAAGTGAGAAAGAGACAGAGAGATATAAAGAAGAGAAAGTAAAATAGTTATAAAAAGACAGTAAGGATGAGACAGAGAGAGAGAGGGAGAAAGAGAGAAAAACAGTAAAAGAAAAAGACAAAAATTAGGTAGAAAGAAAGAAAAAATGAAAGAAGAATTGATGAAAATAAAATTAACAAAACGAAACGATGAAAGCAGAAAAAAATAAAGAGAAACAGAAAAAAGAGAGAGAAATACATAAATTTAAGAATGACTAAAAGAGAGAGAGAAATAGATAAAGTAA
>BOPN01000759.1:112500-117500 GCA_017312705.2 Penaeus japonicus
TTGTCTGGTATTTCGAAGGAAAATATCGGGAAATATATACATAGTTTTATTCCTTGATCTGTGCTATGGTATAACTAAACTGTATACACTATTTCACAGTAACTGACTTTGATGTCTGAGCATGCTTACAATAATTCAAAACAAGAAATATGAACTTGGTGATTATCTCTTATTAGTAATTATTTAGTTTCTGAAACACAATATCATTAAACGATTAAGGACTGCAAATGTGAATAACTAAATAAATAAATATATATATATATATATATATATATATATATATATATATATAGAGATAGAGAGAGAGAGAGAGAGAGAGAGAGAGAGAGAGAGAGAGAGAGAGAGAGAGAGAGAGAGAGAGAGAGAGAGAGAGAGAGATATGATTATAATGCATTTGTAAAAATATAGTATGGACATATGATCCATCGAGCTTCACATTATATCTATGATTCCTGCGATGTGCTTTTTTTCTTTCTTTTTTTTTATTACCTATAAGTTATTGCTCTGACATACAGAGAGAGAGAGATAGGGAGGAAGGGGAGGGAGAGAGAGAGAGAGAGAGAGAGAGAGAGAGAGAGATAGGGAGGGAGGGAGGGAGGGAGAGAGAGAGAGAGAGAGAGAGAGAGAGAGAGAGAGAGAGAGAGAGAGAGAGAGAGAGAGAGAGAGAGAGAGAGAGAGAGAGAGAGAGAGAGAGAGAGAGAGAGAGAGAGAGAGAGAGAGAGAAAGAGAGAAAGAAAGAGAGACAGAGAGAGAGAGAGAGAGAGACAGAGAGAGAGAGAGAGAGAGTGAGAGAAAGAAAGAAAGAGAGACACAGAGAGAGAGAAAGAGAGAGAGAGACAGAGACAGAGAGAGAGAGAGAGAGAGAGAGAATTACAACAATCTAATGTCAGTATCCTTAAAGAGAAAGAGAGTTCGCAATACTATCAACGAATACGAGAATCAACTATGACTATTCCCCACCTACTCTTCGGAAGAGGATAGGAGGGGGAGGGGGGAGGGGGGGGGAAGAAGGGGAGGAAGGCTTGTTCCCGACTCCCCCAATTCCTCTGTCCAGTGTAAGAGAAGGGCAGTTCACATCAGGACTGGAAGTAAACGGAAAATTCTTTTGCTTCTCCGGGAAAACAAGTGACGCAGGTTTGAGCCAAGGCTTAAACTAGATTATGTTCAAAACATAACTGAAACATATTGATATGGTATGTGCCTTTGTTGTTCCCAGTGTTGCTATATGAATAGGAAAATAACGATTTTTTTTCTCTTTTTTTTTTTCTCTTCTTTTATCGGGGAAAGTAATATAATCGTGATATGAGAAATCAACTATATTTATCCCTTAATATACACGAAAAGAAAGAAAAAAAGAAAAAACATAATTGCCATCATCCAGAGAAATAGCCAATGTAAGCGTGGTGGAAAAGAGTGCTTTTCTGGTTCTTATCCGTGCTGCCATACAGTCGAAATTCGTCTGCTCTTTGGAAAAATATTTAAGATTTTTTACGTAAATTGTCATCAGTGACCACATGTTTTTTTTCTTTCTTTCTTTCTTTCTTTCTTTCTTTCTTCCCTTTTTCTTCTTCTTCTTTCTTTATTTATTTATTTTTTCGTCTTCTTTCTTTTTTTTCTTTCTTTTTTTGCCATACAAGAACAATGACATCAGGTAAATTACTTCCAATTATCATAATCAATTTCTTACTGTCGTAAATTCATCCGAGAAAGTATGTGCAAGAGAGAGATATGTCCCGCAAAATATTCTGTTCTCAAGATCTTTCCAGACATTTCTATTTCGATTCCTTCGTGGTAGAAACTTTTACTTTCTGAAATACGAAATAGGAAAACATTCACTCACTTCGAAAATATCTATTAGTTATTGAGTTTCTATTTCAACCTTGAGCTAAGAAAAGGAAGGAAAATAAAATGATGGAAAAGGGGAGAACTTAGAAGTGTACAATAGCTTAGAAGTTCCTTAAATTATGATTACAAAACGATGGTATTTAATAATCCTGAACCCAATGACACTAAACATTGTGATATATTGTTATATCACAAACATTTATTGATATTATCGTATGCGAATGCACACTTAGAATATAGAAATACCAGATACGAAGCCAAATGAAAAAAAAATAAAAATAAAAAAAACAAGGTGATATATCCATAAGATTAAACAAAAAGGATAAAATTAATAAGCTTCTTTGTTCCTGGCAGGAAAAAGATGAGCAGGGGACACAAGCACATTGAATTTGCATATTCCCTTTGACAGTGCATTAAAAAAGACATGTATTTTTTATGCCTTTTTTGTTCCCCACTTTTTTTCCTTTTTTCCCCCCTGTTACATCTTTAAATTTCTGTCCGATTGAATATTCCGCGCTGCATGTAAAATTGCTAATTTTTTTTCAAAAGTTTTTTTTTTTTTTTTTATTGCAACATTACTTTTCTTTCAACTTTTGCTAGATTAGATATCCGTGCAGCGTATGATGTTGCGACATGTTACTTTTGGGTGCATGGCGTTCAATATTCATTTCGTCAGAATATCTGAATGCCGATAACAGTGATTTGGACAAAATTCAAATCATTCAAATACTCTCATAGAATTATGAATCTCTAGTTATACAAAAGGAAGAGAGGAGCATGTATGCAAACATACTCATATGAATACAAATGGAAACGTACCTCTATACATATATCCTCAGAAATAGAAACCAGAAGTAAAATATAGATGTAATTAAGAGATAACGAGCATGACTGATTATTCTATTTCTAAAACTAGTGGAAATGCTGATGATAATAATGATGATAAAGATAATGGTAATAATATGATAATGAAAATGACGATAATGATAATAATAGGATGATAATAATTATAATAATAATAGTAATAACACTAATGACAATGATGATAATAACAATAATATGATGAATGTAGATAGTGATGCCAATAATAACAAAGCTAGTTTAACGCAAATAGATAACTAAATGACTATAATCTTACGACTAGGTTCCCTTTCATAAACTATAGATAGATAGATATAGACATACATTGATTCTTTCCGGACTATTAAATAATTTTCTGTACATCATTTTCTTGCCAGAAGAAGAATCATAATACAAGTATCCGAAACGAAGATACAAACGAAACAAAAAATGCAACGATATAAAACGAAACACCATCACAACGGAAATACAAATCAGACAGGACGACTCTCCATTCTGCTTTACTCTCTAAACTACGTCCATAATAATAAGCTCTAAATACTTCACTTAAGCATTGTCTTTTCCCTTCCCTTTTTCATTGAGGATACATAACTTCTTCTCACTATAACTTCTTCTTACTATAACTTCTTCTTACTATAAATTCGTCTTACTATAACTTCTTCTTACTATAACTTCTTACTATAACTTCTTCTTACTATAAATTCGTCTTACTATAACTTCTTCTTACTATAACTTCTTACTATAACTTCTTCTTACTATAAATTCGTCTTACTATAACTTCTTCTTACTATAAATTCGTCTTACTATAACTTCTTCTTACTATAACTTCTTCTTACTATAACTTCTTCTTACTATAAATTCGTCTTACTATAACTTCTTCTTGTTTATAGAAAGGGTAGATTAAAGGCTAGCTTTGTGGTGGTCTCTGTTTCTTTAATCAACCATGTGAAGAGTGTCTTTATAGAGTGGTCTTCCGTGTTATGTTTATTTGCGTGTGTGTGTCTGTGTGTGTGTATGTGTGTGTGTGTGTGTGTGTGTGTGTGCGTGTGTGTGTGTGTGTGTGTGTGTGTGTGTGTGTGTGTTGGTGTGTGTGTGTGTGTGTGTGTGTGTATGTGTGTGTGTGTATGTGTGCTGGTGTGTGTGTGTATGGGTGTTGGTGTGTGTGTGCGTGTGTGTGTGTGTTAATACATACATACCAGATAGGTCAGCACTCATAGATGACAGAGTTGGCCTTTGCTAATCTCTCTGAACTGAACTGAAATGAACTACATACATACATACATACATAGAAATAGATAGATATAGATGTAGATATGGATATGGCGATGATGATTAGGAATATTAAGGTTTTGAATAGAATTTCGTGTGGATATTATAATGAATATGCTCATGTTAGCAACAACAACAATAATAATAATAATTACCAAAAATACTTGTATAATGCTGAAACTGGTATAACATATATGAAGGCGAACAAGATTAATACTATATCAAAATATAATGAGCCTATATGTACAGCATATACATCCAAGCACAACGAGCAAAAATAATGACAAAAGAAATAAAAACAGTAATACATACAAGCCCAACGAGCAAAAACAATAACAAAAAAAACAGTAATACATACAAGCCCAACGAGCAAAAACAATGACAAAAGAAATAAAAACAGTAATACATACAAACACAACGAGAAAAACCAATGACAAATAAATAACAGTAATTCCGAAAGCTATGAAAAAGTTACACGTTAGCGATCTACAGTGATGAACATGTCGTAGAAGCTCGTAGAGGCAAAGGTATAAGCAAGAGGGGGTGATTTAGCAGATAACGAGGGGCATCAGCCGTTTCCTCTTCGCAATTATGGCTGGCTATAAAACCGATCGCGGTTTAGTCGTGGCATTTGTTGTTGTTTTTTGGTGTTGCGTCATCAATTAAGACGAACAGATACGTTGAACAGAAGCAAACCATCTGTGGCTGGGATTAAGAAGGACTTGCAACCTGCATTCCAAGGTTGCACATGACTCCATGTTAGGGGAGCTTAGCGAGGCGACGAAAAAAACAACATATATAACTTTCCTTTATAACATATACTAAGCTACGTATGATAACTTGATGGAAGCCACCAGACTTACGCATTACACGCTAATAAAATCCTTCTTCCTAATCATTCTATCAGGTAGATTAGCCAATCGACTCCGGGCTTCAGGTACGCGATTTGGCCCCGAGTTACTACCACAGGAATGGTTGAATGGTCGTTAATGAGAGGGAATTAGAGCAATATACAGTCTCCTTGT
>BOPN01000759.1:122500-130000 GCA_017312705.2 Penaeus japonicus
TTCTATTTAATTAAATGAAGCCCAGTTGCTATATAGATCCATTAGATAGCGTTCCCCACCGGACGAATGCTGGCCAGGTCCCCTTTAATGTTCTGAGCAGATTACGGGCCGCGGGAGATACACAGCGCCGTCGCCAGTGCTGTCACTCTCGTGTCACAGTCATATATGACATATTTCAAGGGCGCTCCCCGATGGCCCTTTTATGCTTCGCATGTTTTCGCTTCGTTCCGTGGTGTTGCTTTAGCTTTTCCTTTCTTGCGTTTGGGGTTGTTTGCGGAAGAACTGTTGCTTGCTTCTCTTTTCAGAGCGTTTGTTTACGGTGTTTGTGTTGTGTGGGTGTGTTACCAAAGGTGTAGGTGTATGTGTCTCACTGTATAATCTTTCCTTTTATCTACCGTCCTTACTATAAAAAAATGAAAAAAAGACACTCATCCCTCTTCTCGACGCGAGGAAAGGAAAAGAAAAAACGGACTATTCCATCTCCCTTCTCTTTAAGGAACTACAGCGAACCTTTAGCCCTTCTTGAAAAATACACACAATGCTGCAATTCAGGTATCTCCAACTGCGCCTCCTGCTGGCGTAGCCTCTTCCCAGGGAGCCCTTGTTCTCAGCTGGGCCTCGCATCCGCTGTGTGGCTTTCTTAGAGGTCTCAGGTGCAGTGACGCAGACTTCGCGGTCACACCTGTTTGTTCTCAAGATGTTCCCATGTGCTGTACTTCCGTGTAACTACAGTGTGTTTGCCTTGTGTGGAGTGGGTGAGGCTGACCGACTTCTGGCTTCTCAAGAAGAGAGCATCTGTCAATGCAAGAGGAGGAGGAGGAGGAGGAGGAGAAGGAAGTGGAGGGAGTGGAGGAGGACTTGTCTCTTCTGGGTCTTCTCTTTTCTGTTTTCTTTCTTTTATTCGGTCTGTCGAAGAAGATATCTCTGTCTACTAGTCTCAGTATTTATCTCAGTCTGCCACTCGCTCTTCCCCTCTCTTTTTTCTCTTTATTTGTATGCGTGTATTTTCGTATGTCTCCCTCCTCTCTAATCTCCTTCCCCCTCTGATCCTCTCTACTTTCTCTCTACCCCTCGCCCCCTCTCTCTATTTCCTTGCTACTCTTTCTCTCTTGTTCTCTCTCTCTCTTATCTCTCTAATTCCAGGTCTCCCTCTCTCTTATCTCTCTAATTCCAGCTCTCCCTCTCTCTTTCCTCGCTACTCTTTCTCTCTCTTCTCTCTCTGTAATTCCAGCTCTCCCTCTCTCTTTCTGACAGCTGTCGTCTTTGTTTATCACTTCAGCCTTTCCTCCCACGTTCTGGCTAGCCTTTTATCTGTCGCACGCTCGTCCACATTAATGAGCAACTCTGTACCTTTTCCCTCGCAGGTAATTTAGATTTCCGGCAAGTAATTATCGCTGAAATGTTGCCATCCGCGAGTGAAATATCAGAGGAAAAAAAGGAAGAACTGTTATCGCTATATTCTTTGCTATTATGCTTTATAAAGTGAGAGATGTCGTTACAGATACCGCAAATGGGTGTTTAATTGGTCGGTTTACTTAGTTTTACAAAAGGAAGCGAATATATATATATTTTTTTAAAGAATCTTTATGATGTGATTATCGTGTGTCTGATATGGAAATGTTAATGATGATCGTTATCATTGCTATGAATAAAAGAAAAATGTGAAGATGTTTCTCATTTACGATGTTAATGACGAAAAAAAAATCATTTTATTAGAATTTCTGTAAGAACGGTATCCCTAGTGTTCACATATAATTTAAATCATTATCTTAAGTATTGTTATCAACGAAGGTCCTATTTAAAAGACATGAAAATGTTAAGGAAAAGTTAAGGAATAGCGTGCAAATCGTAGGTTTTCTGCGCAATAAAAGTTCAAAGTCCGGTCCTAAACATTAGCTTTGAACTGCATGACATGTCATGTTATGTCATGCCGGCGTGTGGTAAACGTCGGAAATAATCAAGGGCAGTGTGTTCTCAGGAAAGAATGGCGTTAACCTGTACACCATATCTCTCTTAACTAATGCATTTATAAAATGGATTTTATTTGCCCATATAATTACGAATTATCTGTGAAATAGTGGCTCGAATTACTTACGACCATGTCCGGGTCTCGGCTCTGTGCCATTAAGGGCCATATGCTTTTTGGTTACGTACTGCAAATTTTTGTATGTTGGTTAATGTTCCAATGCTTTTTATCAACACGAGTCTATCTTTTCGACTCATGATAATCATCAACTATCTATTCAGTTATTATGATATCATAGTGACGTAGAGAACGAAGCTCTATACTAATGACTATCAATATGCTTCTCAATATATACTGTACTTGTAGTTCTTCAGATCTTCATTACGGGATTTTATTTCAATGTCGAGAGGATGAAGACGGACTTGATGAATATTCAAAGGGAAAGGACCTCGAGAATTGGCTGGCATGACTGCGTGGGTTAACCTTCTTTTATATTTTAATTTCTTTTCTTCTTTTGTGGCTACGTGCTGTATATGTTATGTAGACACACGCTATCTTTATCTTTTCATAGAGTTGTGTCTTTTTTTCACAAGTAATACGTACTGATCCCGTTCTTAGTTATAGTATAACCCTAATGTTATACTTCATTGAGCATGATTTTTAATGATATTGATTAATTCGTCTTTCTCCCCTAGTTTCTATAATTTAAACAAGCAAAATACACCGGAGTGTGCTAAATGTTAGAGCCAGCAACGTTCCTTTCATTTGCAAAACAAACCACACGAGACCAGCATGGGTGTTTCCGAAACCAAGAACGCTAGAATTCTAAGGTTCCCGACAGCAATCCCAAAGTATTTTAATCAAGAATATGATTATAAAAGTTAGCGAAAGTCGAGGGACGTTCCTCTTAAAGGACACAGACATACACAAACACGAATAAAAATCCATAAAGATAGGATATCCAGCGAACGAAAAGAAAAGCTAGGATAAAAATTAGATGAAAATACAAAAGGGTGAAATATATCCAAGCCAAAAAAAAACTGTCATTCCAGATTCACACCACCACCTCCAACCCAGCTAAAGCTCGCACAAGAGCACGAGGGAAACTACAGAGTAAATGCCATTCTGTGAAGCGGAAACAAGTATTCCGTTTCCACATAAAAGGAAATGTCTGCCCGTATACATTGCAGGGAAGGAGGACGCGGCCCCGTGCAACAACT
Organism: Penaeus japonicus; assembly: GCA_017312705.2. NCBI lineage: Eukaryota > Metazoa > Arthropoda > Malacostraca > Decapoda > Penaeidae > Penaeus > Penaeus japonicus. The sequence continues at coordinate 125,687 of BOPN01000759.1, forward strand.
TCAATTGAAAGCCTGTGAGTGGATTGTACTTATTTTCGCGGGAATACGTTTGTGATCAGTCGAACAAGGTCAAGCATTCTATACGGGGCGGAGGAGAAAGCAAGAAAGGAGGGACTTAAGATATGCAAATTACAGATCCTTGAGGTATACCCCTGGGAATGGAAAATAAAAAGGATGCTACAGTTGGTGAATTTTTGAATTTTAGAACCATGCCTTGACTGATGTCAGGTGATACTGGGGAGAGGGGAGTTACTGTAACGTAATTAACTCATTTTACTCATTCAGTTAAAGAGTAATGACACACTAGATTTTTAAACATTCAAATCTAACCATCAGAATCACTCTAGAACTGATTAAACATTGGGGAAACAAAAGCGCAGATTGATGCGCAGTCCTCACCTTAAAAATACCAATAAATTAAAAGAATATGAATAGGACTTTAACTTATATTACATCAGGATGATTACTCAGAAAAAAAACTACCGCACCGAAGTAAATAAAAAAGGCAAAACATGAATGATACTAAAATAATCGAAATCAATGAAGGATCCATCACCATAAAGAGAGGTCCTACTTCAAACGCGGGCGAGTTTGATATCACAAAGCTGGTACTTCAAGTGAGAGGTCCTCAGTCTTCCTCTTGGCCCTCTGCCAAGGCCAAAAGCCATAACAAAAGCTTGCCGTATAAAAACACATTGTGATGAAGAAAAAAAAAAAAAAAAAAAAAAAACACGAATTAAAAAAGCTCTATTCTGCAGTAACAAGCATCCAGTTTTGCTACACAAACAAAAACAAAAGTCCCACCAAACAACAGCAGTGCGGAGCGGAATGCATTCACATCAACAGGCTAGAATCATCAGGCGTTGCAAGACACAAAGCAAGAAACAAACGTACCCAAGCAACCAAGCTGTTTCTTTTTTTTTTTTTTCCTTTCATTTGCTGCGCGTGTGTCCTTGACCCGGAACTTGAGCGTTTTAAGTTAGTTATAGAGATATAGCCATATAAAGATATCAGTAAACCTTACTATGGCCACGAAGCCTGTGCAATGCCGAACCCGCTGCAATTATGATGATAAAGGGAGATGGTAGAGGGCGTGTGACAAGGGATTGGTGTTGGGAAGTAGACATGGTCGGGTCTTTGTAGAAGTTTGATCAATATTTAGATGATGTAATTACGTCACACGATTTGGAGCTTATCCATGTAATGATCGGTAGAGAATTATATAATTTCTTATGTTATATTCACGTTTCCAAGACTCTAAAAATGCAATTCCTGAGAACTTGCAATAAAAGTAATCTTTATGAATATCCGCGTGTCTCGTCTACACATGTATAATTGCGTCCTTTGTTTGTCAGCGAGACATGATCGATTACCTTTTGACAGAATATTGATTTGTTTTAATGAATGACCTATAGGGGGGATCATAAGTTAATATCAATGAACTCAAAGAGCTAAAGTATTTTTTCTAAAAGGGTGGGGAGGTCTATTGAGATATAAGTGCAATGCCTGAAGTAGAATGCGGAAGAAGACATGTGCAATTATGACGACGACAATTCTGATGCTAATTAGGCTAATGAAGAGGAGGTGGAAGAAAAGAGTGATATGATAATTATAATGATATGAATAATGATAAAGATAATGATGATGATAATAATGATAATGATCACCATACTATCAACAATAATATTGGTAATGATAATAATGATGATAATGATAATCATAAGAATAATAAGAACAATAGTGATAATAATGGTGATGACACTGATAATAATGATGTTGATATTCGCAATGATAATGATAATAATAGTAACAATAACAATGAGAATATGGATAATAATAAAACAATAAGAATAGTAAAAATGAAGATAATGATAACAAAACAACAAACCCGCTAAAAAGCTAGGAAAAAATGCTAATATGATCATATTCATGAATATCTAACCAACTCTTACAAACTGCAACCCCCTCCCCCACACACACAAAAAAAAGAAAAAAAAAAGTCGGAAACAAATATTCGTTGAAAATAACAGGTTTGCGTGTCTGTTTATCCAACATCATCATCACTGTGATTGTTATTTCATCGCCTTCTTTCCTCTCTTTAAAAAAGAAAAAAAAAAGAATCTAAAGGATTAGCCTAATTCGATTCATCTTTTAATACCTTTTAACGGCATTGTAAATCTTGTCGAAATCCCTTGAATGACAAGGAATATAACAAAGAAACTTAAAAAAAAAGAAAAACATGATCAAAGTAGAGAGACCGGTCTATATATAAACATGAATCAAAATTCAGAACTATCATAACTTTGAAGAATATTTTTTTATACTAAAAATTTGTATGAAAACGTTTTATAATACATGGGGGCTACAAGTGTGTGTGTGAGAGAGAGGGTAAGAGAGAAAGGGTAAGAGAGAGAGAGAGAGAGAGAGAGAGAGAGAGAGAGAGAGAGAGAGAGAGAGAGAGAGAGAGAGAGAGAGAGAGAGAGAGAGAGAGAGAGAGGAGAGAGAGAGAGAGAGAGAGAGAGAGAGAGAGAGAGAGAGAGAGAGAGAGAGATAGGGGGGGGGGGGATAGAGAGACAGAGATCCAGAGGGCCAGAGAGACAAAAAGACAGAGGCAGAGAGAGAAAGATGAAGGATGATGCAGTATCCAAAAAGAAAAAGAATAGAGAAAGATTTAGAGAACCCTTTTTCATGGCGGCAACTAAAACGAAGCAGATCTTAAGGCAATTTTCCTTTTATTGATTTTCCTGTTATTATCCTTTTCCTGAAATAGTTTCATATCTAATATCTACAAGTTTTGTACATTCACATATATCCATACACGCTTACGTTTACATCAAATCTGAATGCACACACATCCTTCCAATCAAGATTTCACCGAGTTACAAATTCTATTATAGGTGTTGAGCACTGCAATCCCATTTTCTATGATGGCACGAAACGTCGAGGAAAGAAAACGTATTCCATAAACGAGGGGAAACAGAATAAATAACACATATTTCAGGAGTAAAGAATTTACTCTTTGTGCAAAAGATTTTCATGTATATATAAGGAGAAAAAGTACTCATGAAACTGGAATAAGTACTTGAGCATGGATTACAGTTGAATATGTATGAATATAATTTCAAATGATACTGTAATATTGCTGAGAGCTAGAGAGAGAGAGAGAGAGAGAGAGAGAGAGAGAGAGAGAGAGAGAGAGAGAGAGAGAGAGAGAGAGAGAGAGAGAGAGAGAGAGAGAGAGAGAGCGAGAGAGAGAAGAGAGAGAGAGAGAGAGAGAGAGAGAGAGAGAGAGAGAGAGAGAGAGAGAGAGAGAGAGAGAGAGAGATATTGAGAGAGAGAGAGAGAGAGAGAGGAGAGAGAGAGAGAGAGAGAGAGAGAGAGAGAGAGAGAGAGAGAGAGAGAGAGAGAGAGAGAGAGAGAGATTGATAGATAGATAGATAGATAGAGAGGGGGGAACCCAAAAAACAAGCAAACAGACAAACAAACAGATCCCAATATAGACACAGCTCGATGGAGCGAGTATGTGTGTGAGAGGGTGTCTGCGTACCCGAAAGTAAGCAATTTGTCCAATATTTGAACATTATTGACGTGGCTGCACATAGTAAGATAAATGATATGTATTCAGTGGCCGTGGACAAGGGATGCAGCAGTGATATAGTGGTTTCGGCGGCTTACGGTAGTGTGCCTGTAGCGGATTTAGCTGTGATGGAAGGGTGTAGCAGAGAGAGGAGGAAGAAGAGAGAGAGAGAGAGAGAGAGAGAGAGAGAGAGAGAGAGAGAGAGAGAGAGAGAGAGAGAAAGAGAGAGACGAACAGACGACAGATGTACAAAAAAAAGAAGAGAAAAATCGAAGAAACACAACCAGAAACTCACACACAGACGAATAAAAAGAATGAAAGGGAACTAACTTACCGAGACAAAGACGCAGGCAGAGACAAACGCAGAGACATCAGCCGAAATAGAGGTAAATAAAAGAGATACAGGAACCAATAACTTAGCTTTAGCAAGACGAATTGGAGTCAATATATCTGTTCCTGATAGGGTGTCTCTTCAACGAGCTCTCACTTACCTGGAAAGAAAGTTACAAAGGAGCAATGTAATTTATATCAAACAAAAATCTTGGAAGAAAGACAGATTAAATTTGGTCTCGTGATCACAACTATAATTTCGTAATTACCGTTATTCGAAGACAATTAAGCTCTGATGAGAGTTTTTTTTAAATCTATTTAATGGATGGGGTTTTAACTTGATTCATCTCTCGCAGAATGCTCTCCATAAATCGTCTGAAATCAGTTTAATTCCGGTCCTGATTAAA
>BOPN01000759.1:150000-152500 GCA_017312705.2 Penaeus japonicus
TCTCTCTCTCTCTCTCTCTCTCTCTCTCTCTCTCTCTCTCTCTCTCTCTCTCTCTCTCTCTCTCTCTCTCTCTCTCTCTCTCTCTCTCTCTCTCTCTCTCTCTCTCTCTCACTTTCTTTTGGTGTCACTGCTTTACATTTCCTCCTCTCTATCCGCAAATATAGACCTTATCTATCCCGGAAAAATGAATATCCCATCTCCTCCTATTCCTCGATGTGCTGTCTTCCTTTCCGTCTCTCTCTCTCTCTCTCTTTCTCTCTCTCTCTCTCTCTCTCTCTCTCTCTCTCTCTCTCTCTCTCTCTCTCTCTCTCTCTCTCTCTCTCTCTCTCTCTCTCTCTCTCTCTCTCTCTCTCTCTCTCTCTCTCTCTCTCTCTCTCTCTCTCTCTATCCTTCTCCATTTCCCACGTGATGCCATCTGTATTCATCCCGGCTGCAACGTATTCAGGAAGTGTAGACTGCTATCACCAGTACAACAAACGAGCCAGTGTAAACCTCCTTTGATCTTCGGCTTTCGCACAAGGAATCTGGGATACGATATAGACGCATGTATGTGTTCTCGTCTCGCGTGCCTTTCCATCAGTCTTTTACATGGGGAATAGAAGGGGGACTGAAGGAACTTGGGACGATTTGGTGCCGTAACATTTTTTCCCTCTTTCTAAGTTCTTACCTCCTCTTTTTGCCATGGGAGAGAGGGAGGGGGGGAGGGAGGAAGGGAGGGAAGGAAGTTATCGGAAAGAAAAATTCTGAACTTTTCGTCTGAGTGGCCGAGTCAATCTCGTGCAAACATAGCGGCCCCCCGAAGCACTACAAATACTCAGCTCTTCTGAACATTATTTTTGTAAAAGGTCTTGAGTTGTGAATGTCAGGGGTTCTTAGGAGTGCTCAGATGACAAAGGAATTGGGATTCGGGCTTAGAGTTTGGGTGTTTGGGGCCGGGGAAGTTGGTGATTTGGGAATAGGGGGTTGGCACTGCTTCTTTTGGAATGCCTCTAGGGTACTCCCTCGCTTGCGTGCAAATCTGAATATGCCTGTCCCCAGCGTACCTAACCTCATTCAAATATACTTAAAGTGTGTGTACCACTCTCACTATACTTGCTGCACGGCCTGACCCCGTGTGACTCTGGCTTTGTGTACCGAGTTTGTGTACTCCTCGTAAGTGCGTCTCTTACGCATTCTCTTTGTTAGACCTCTTCTTTTCGAGTGCCCGTTCGTGGCCGATCCCTTGAGTACTCCATGTGCTTCGCAGCCACATCGCGCATTCCTTTTGATGGACCACCTTCTGAACACCTCCTTCGCTGTAATCGTGTCTCGAGTACATACATACCCTGTAGACTCTCTGTGTCCTCATATAATACGTTTCGTAACTAGTTGAGCCAACTTTTGGAACAATTCTCCTCTCTGTCTGTTCCCCTTTACGCATAAAAGCGAGAAGTCTCTTCCCTTTGCCACGCACACTATAACCGTTAATAAACACTCACGCGCACATGCTACACACAGCTTCAAACTCCGAACATCTTTCGAGACCCGGATGTTATGCTGCTCACGTAAGCGGGTCTGTCCGGTTCTCACGTTCATTCACGCTCTGCACACCACGATCTAATTACCATTTACTCGAATGAATGGGAAAACTTTTATAAGAATATTTGTCACAAGTTTCACTTTTTTTTCTCCCGCAGCTCCGGTTTGAGGCTGCGTTGTCTAGAGGGGACAGGGAGGGAGAGGGGTATAGGGAGGGAGGACAGGTAAAGGAGGACGGGATGGAATACGAAAAGGGTGAGGGCAGGCAAGCGAGGGAGGGAGAAGGTGTGGGGGAGAGGGGGAGGGATGGAGGGAGGTGAAGACAGGCAAGGGAGGGAGGAAGGGGTAGGTGGGGTAGAGGGAATAGCGGCTGACAGGATGATGTAAGAGAATCGAGGGAAGTCCGGGACGTATGGAAAGAAAAGAAGAGACAAATGCGTACGAAAGGAAAAATAAAGACAGCGACACTAGAGTGAAGAGCGAGACAGAGAGAGCGGCCCAGAGGAAGCGTCTGCACAAGGTGTTCCCAAATCGCTTTTATGGCTGCGTATAAGTCCATTTCTTTTCCTTCTCCTCCTCCTCTTCCTCTTCCCCCCCTCCTCCTCCTTCTCCAACCTTTACTTTTCCCTTACCCTCCCTCTTCCTTTTCCTTCTCCTCCTCCTCTTACTCCTCCTTTGCTTCCTCCTATTCGCACCAGCCCCACCTCCTTCTCCTGTTCCTCCTTTCCCCCTATCTCCTCCTCCTCCTCCTCCTCCTCCTCCTCCTCGCCTCCTCCACCTCCTCCCTCTCTTCATTACCCCCCCCCTCCCCGTCTTTTAGCGAGACGGCGAAACTTTCTCAGCAGTAACCTGTCTCAGCGGTGCAAAAACTCGCACGAAATCTGAATTTGTGTCGGCCTCGTTATACAACTGATGATAATTAGAATGAAATAAAAGAAAAGATAACACAAACACAAATAAGACAAGAAAAATGAAAACACCA
>BOPN01000759.1:164944-174944 GCA_017312705.2 Penaeus japonicus
ATATGTATGTATATATATACATACATACATATATATATGCATATGTATATATATACACAATATATATATATATATATATATATATATATATATATATATATATATATATATATATATATATATATATATATATATATATATATATATATAATGTATATAAATATATATATGTATATATATATATATACATATATATATATATATATATATATATATATATATATATATATATATACATATATATATATATATATATATATATATATATATGTGTGTGTGTGTGTGTGTGTGTGTATGTATGTATATGTATACACACACACACACACACACATATATATATATATATATATATATATATATATATATATATATATGTACATGTATATGTATATATATGTATATGTATATATATGTATATGTATATATATATATAAATATATATTAGGTTCTACACAGTAGATCGACATTCTTGTTCGATCGACTACAAAACTGTGTGTAAAATAGTATGAAAGTATCATAAACAATGTAAGTTATTCCACGAACTGTCATTTGAAACATATCATTACGCGACGAATGTTTTCGTTCCCTTTCGTATCGTGTATATGGAAATGTAATCATGCTTAATTATCTATTATTATTTTATGGAATCTTAATGACAGAATGAATGTCTTGATGGCTAAGTTCCTTGACCCTGTACTGAGAACCCTTATTGTTATTCTGAAGAAATTGATAAATTTCGTTGTCATTATTTTATTTCTCTTTAATAGAGGGGCACACGTATAACAGATGTCCAGGTGTCACCATTATGGCAACTGCATTAACAATACGAAATTTAATGCATTAATACACTGGCAGTATAATAGTAACTGAATGTAGTAAGTAATACGAGAACGAGGAGAAAATACGGAGAGCAGAGAGGAGAAGAAATGAGAAAGCCATGAAGAAGTAAGAGAAGTAGAGAAAGGTAAGAGAATTACTATCAAAGATGGCGGAATGATGGAGGGTTATACCTTACCTTAACTAGGGGTTATACCTTAAGACACGGTGATTCCAATGCGAAGACAAATTGAAGTTGTAAGAATGATTCAAGTTCAAAATTCTGTTGGTATGAGTGATTATCTTTATTTACGAAATGAGGACAAAATGGTTCTATGGCGTAGGACTAGAAGATACACCAAATGATTTACATATGTTAAAATCACGGTTTTATTATGTATACAACTATATTTTTTTCTGAAATATAATTCCACAGTTGGTAATTAACCTTGACATTAATAAAAGTTATTTTTCAGATACATTATGTATTTCCAACAGTGTACATTTTTCAATGAAATATGATGTGCTTCATTACAAGCCTAAAACATACAGTATGTATATTGTGTATTGCAAACCATAGATATAGATGCAATTCTAGAAGTGACAACTGATATTAGATATATCATAACGTCAAAAGCAAGCTTAATGTTTAATGTATATTTTCAACTCAAAATACAATAAACAAAACAATGAATCGACGAAACACAATTTTCGAACCCGGAAACGCATCCACCAGTAAACCTGAGCAAGCCCCTTTAAGGAGGCTGTTCAACCATTCGGCGAGAGAGGCCAAAGTCTTATCAATTAAGTAACAGCTGATCTATCGTCGCACACTCTATAAGACGTCCCTCCAATGAATCTAGATTAAAAGACAATCTCATTATTTCCCGCCTCATTTAGAGAGTCAAACTGTGCGAGTCGGACAATAAACGCGGCCGTTCTTTTGGAGCCATTTTAACAGCCTTTAAGGTCATTCTAGGTCGGTCCTACATACGAAGGGGCGTTGTTTTAGGAGAGGGCTATACGGTGAGTGGTGCCGGGTGTGTATCTCTTCTTGTTTTGAATAGGATGTCGGTATCAATACTTTGCCTATATATTTACTGTCTCTACTTTCAGATTCGTTCATCTTTTCAGATATTCATCCGTCTCTCCCTCTCTTTCTCTTTATCTCTCTCTCTCTCTCTCTCTAGCTGTATGTGTGCTTTTATTCAAGAATTATACCTTTTTAAATTTTAGGACTTTACATCTATTTATTTATTTTTTGCAAAAAATGCACTTATGAAATTAACTTTTCAAGCAATTTCATTAATGAACGAAACAAATGCTCTAATTAATTCAAATGAAACCGAATAGTAGTATAACTCTTTTTTTCAGTTCTTATCGCATTGTATCGTATTATGTCGACTCTATTATAACCAGTTATATATCCTGTTGTATATTTTACTCTGTAATGCAGTATGACAAATATGTCTTTCCATGAAATAGATTAAAGTTATTTCTACAAGTATATATACACATTTCGCCTTACATAAATGTATAATCTGAATTAAGTATTTACAAAACAAAACTGGTATTTGTTGATTTTTAAAACACGTTCAATTAATAAATTCTTTACTAAAATGAGGTCATTATCTTTTTATCTGCTTAACATTTTTCAGTTTCTAAGCCATTCCCATCCCCATTTTTGTTTGAAATACTTACAAAAAGGGTAATTGAAGTAAGAATGCTTTGAGTAACACTAAAAATAATGTTGATGTTCCTGTTATCATCGTTAAAGTTATCATTATTGTCAATCATTATGATTACTATTATTATCATGATTATCATTATCGTTATTATTGATATCGTTGTTGTCATCATTATCATTATCAACATTACCATAGCCCTCATCCTCATTTTTATCATTATTACTATTATCACAATCATTATCATTGTCATGCCATTATTACTATTATCTTCAATATCAGCATTATCATAGTAGCAAGGGACATTATAGATGCATTATTACTACCATTTCTACCATTTACCATTATTGTTATTATTACTATTTCCATCCACATTATCATCATTACCATTATTCACATTATTATTATGATTATCATTTTTATTGTTATCATTATTATCATTATTATTATGGTTATCATTACCATCATTATTATCATTGTTGTTATTATAATGGTCATCATTAATGTCATCACCATTATAATATAATCACCATTATTATCATCAGTATCGTTATTGTTAACATTATTGTTGATATCATTACCATTACTATCACTACCATTAACATTATCATTATCATTATTCTCCTTAACATTACTATTATCAATAACATGATTACCATTGACACTATCATCGTTATAATGCTATTATCATTATCATTATTCTCCTTAACATTACTATTATCAATAACATGATTACCATTGACACTATCATCGTTATAATGCTATTATCATTATCATTATCATCATTACTATCATTATCATTTTTATCGCTATCATCATTATTATTACTTCTATTATCCTCACCATCATTATTATTAGTATTATTACCATTATTATCCTCATTATCATTATAATTGTTATTCTTATTATTGTCATTATTACCATCCTTATCATTATGCTAATTATTGTCATTTATATCATCATCTTGACTAATATTAACATATCCCTTATGATCAATAATGTTAGAATTAGTATAAAAAAAATGTCACTACTACCATCATGAACATCATAATCACCATCACAAGCACAACCATCAATAGGGATTACAGTGTCATTAGTATTTTTTGCAGTCATCGATATCAATGGTGTATAATCATATTTTCCATCTCAACATGAAAAATACCCACCACCATTAACTGCCCCATTATCCTCACCTCTAAAAACCCGATCACCATCCCACCCTCATCACATCACCCTTCACACCATCAGCTGGTTTCACCATCACCGTCGGCGCAACTTCTGACCTGCACATCACTTTCTTCATCACTATCTTGAACAAGGCGTAACTTAGGGTGACGTTGTAAATGATGAACTCAATCCAGGTGATGAAACTGCTACCGAGACAGAGGCCCATGTAGCCACCCAAGGTACCTGCGTGGAAATTGAGAGTGGAATGGTTGTAGGGTTGGTTGGATGGGTGTTTGATGAGTCTGTTATGGTTGTTGCGTGGACTGAAGGGTTGGTTGGATGGGTGTTTGATGAGTCTGTTATGGTTGTTACGTGGACTGAAGGGTTGGTTGGATGGGTGTTTGATGAGTCTGTTATGGTTGTTGCGTGGACTGAAGGGGTGGAGGGATGGGTGTTTAACGAGTCTGTTATGGTTGTTGCGTGGACTGAAGGGCTGGAGGGATGGGTGTTTAACGAGTCTGTTATGGTTGTTGCGTGGACTGAAGGGCTGGAGGGATGGGTGTTTAACGAGTCTGTTATGGTTGTTGCGTGGACTGAAGGGCTGGAGGGATGGGTGTTTAACGAGTCTGTTATGGTTGTTACGTGGACTGAAGGGCTGGATGTTGTTCTATCCGTTATGGTCGTTACATGGACTGAAGGACTGAAGGGATTCATGTTGTAACTTTCAGTGGTTTATTGTTAAATCTATGGCAGCCTGTTATAGCAGTGAAAGTATTATATCATAGTAGTCATAGTGGTCTGTTATAGATGTTATAACAGTTTATTATTACAGCTATGCAATCCAAAAGGATCTGGCTACAATAATTCTACCAAAAATCTAACATAGTTGTTACAGTAGTCTGTTATGGAGGTTTTAACAATTATTGTCTGATATACTAGTTGCAGCAGTTATACTGTATCTTCTATAGTACTTCTATTATTACTTAGAGAATTTTGTTATAATCTTTATAATAGTCACTATTACAATGCATGCTTTATTTGAGGAATATTCGGATCTGTAATTATTGATGCCATCACTGATCCTTATCATGTAATTACAATTCACATATGTTCCCATAACAGATCTCTCCCTATTAGCACTGAATTCAGACTTTATATTCAGTGCAGTAGATATGACTCCAGCGACGAACAGATGATCTAAAATATGTTATAATAATCATAATCAAAATCAATCCCAAAAACTAGACTTCTAAAACGTTAACATGATACCTCAACAAAACAATCAACAACAACAGTGAACGACTCACTAATCAGCTCATCATAATTCATCCGATAGAGCTGGATGAGAGTGTAATCCAGGGAGGAGAAGTAGATGGTCACGGCAGCTATTCTGGACCTGCGAGGGTGAGAGGAAGGTCTTGCGTAAGTTGTATTGTGTATGTATATGCATGTCTCTATTTGTGTGTATACTTATATGTCTGTGTGTGTATGCGTACGTTTATGTGTATGTGTGTGTATGTGTCTATATATAAATGTGTTATGTATATGAATATATATTTGTATATGTATATATATGTATATATATATATATATATATATATATATATATATACATTATGTATGTGTGTGTATGTGTATGTGTATGTGTATGTGTATGTATATATAAATTTATATATTTATATATGTATATAAATACACACACACATATATGTATATTTATATATATATATACATAAATACATTGATGTTATACATAACATACATACACACACACACAAACACACACACACACACACACACACACACACACACACACACACACACACACACACACACACACACACACATATATATATATATGAAAATGTAAGTTGTAAAAGAAACGTCAGTAAAAGGACAAGCAAGAGATTAGTTCGTTGAAAAAGATGAAATATGTGTTGACAGAAAAAAATAAGTAAACAAAAGTTAGAACTAACGTAAAATATGCATAAGGGTGAGAGTCAAGATAAAAGGATGTAAAAGAAAAAGAAGGAACGTGGAGAACCCGGAGAGGATGCCGAAAGATAAAGAGGAAAATAGATGTGAAGATAAGAATACACAACGAAGCAGGATGAATCAAGAGCCAAAGAGAAAACTGAACAACCGAGTGAAATGAAATGGAAAAAATACACTCATTAATTACATGTCGACGTCAAAAAAAAGAAACAGACTATATCTAAAAAGTAGGAAGGGAGTGATGGAGACCGGAGAGTAATAAAAAGATAATAAGAAAACCGAAAAAAAAAAATCAACGTAGGTAGAGCGCTCGGAGTAAGGGTCCTCAACCTGGAGCCATGAAGCCAATGAAATTCATGAGTTCGAATCAAGCCTACTCGCGGTCCATCCCGACGTGGCCGTCTAAAGTACTTTAGTATTTTCTGATCATATCTTCCTTCATATCACTAAGTTAAAATCCTTTCGTACAGTGGCCTTGTCCTAAAGCTATTACACAATTCATACGTAACCATAACTTAATCTGACAAGATGACGGATACTGATGCTCGCCTTGGAGATTATCATATATACGTCGGGAGCCGCGGAATAACAAAGGGGGGGGGGGGCACCGCGGGCTTAGAGGAACTGAGACTGAGCAGAAAAGGTTGAAGACTGTCAGCGTCGGTCAGACTACCTTGTACATATTCGGCAGTACTACAGACCTGTGGTTCTAAGCCCTCATACTTTCCCTTTCCCATGAGTACCCCTAGTCCTCATACTACGATCAGACATATAGAGTAATCGGCCCTCATAAGGTTATCAGTATCTCATCCTATTGATCGTCATCATAGTGTTATCTGTTTTTATCATATTCTTAACCAACCTCATACTATGTTCAGCCCCTCATACTGGCCCGAAGAGTTGTTATTCATGAGGTAAATAGCTCCGTATTATCCTTCATTCATGCATCAGGATCACGTAATGAGAGATATGATGATCAGCCATGTTTCTGGAGGATTAGCTTAATGGGCAAATGAGGTAAAGAGCTTGACCATTGATCCAAGGAAGATAAGATTTGCATTCGTCTTAGGGTGCCAGCCAGGACGCGGTGCCTTCCGTTGCCGTGGGGATTGTTTTTGCTTCTTTATATATCTTTTTTTTCACTGTAGGGTTTGTTTCCGTTAGAAGAGAGACACCCCCCCCCAAAAAAAAAAAAAGAAAAAAAAAACATAAGTAATGTATTCCATTTCTGAAATAGTAATATAGTTAGATTCATTTACTGGGGGTATTTACACGGAAATTTGCTGTATCACATTGCTTTGTTCATCTTTTCATTACTCGATTAAAAAAGCAAAAGCCCCCCCACACCCCCCCAAAAAAAAAAAAGTTGCTCTCAAAATATTCATCGCAATTAGAACAGCTCTAATGTGCAACCATGACATTCCCGAAATTTAAATACATCTGCATAAAGACTTTTCCCGCGCGGGTAAAAAGCTGCCATCTCTCCTCGCTTGACTTGTATTATGGTCAGGCTGTCTCCATAACATGTCTTGCTGTCTTACGTGGGGGGGGGGGGGGTAGCGGATGTCTTACCACAGAATAAAGAGACTGAATTCCGAACCGACTTGTTTCCATCGTTAATTTTTCTTCTTTCTTTCTTTCTTTTTTTCTTTTTTTTACAAGTTATGGAAAGGTTCGAGGAATTTTGGTTGGTATACGACAAAAAAGAAAAAGACGTGAAATGAGATTCCCTCTTTCAATATACGCTTCAATTGCATAAGTTTGGGAATAAAACCATATATATATCTTTTACAATGAAGGAGAAATCGAATTATGTTTTTTAAGAGATTGGAAATGAATGTGTTGGAAAATGCGAACTCAACTATATTGCTATCGTTGCCAGTATTGATATTTTAGGACACCAGACCTTTAGCAAGAGAAGCTCCGCGCTTGTTCTGCCATTATGGTCTCTCTCTCATGTTCTCTTTCTCTCTCTCTCTTTCTCTCTCTCTCTCTCATGCTCTTTTTCTCTCTCTCATGCTCTCTCTCTCTCTTTCTCTCTCTCTCTCTCTCTCTCTCTCTCTCTCTCTCTCTCTCTCTCACTCACTATATATAATGTGTGTGTGTGGTTTATGTGTGTGTGAGTCTTTCTCTCTCTCTTTCTCTCTCTCTTTCTGAAAACATGTCACTTGTTACAACCGGTTATTGTCAAAGCCCTATTATTTCAAAATTTACAGCACATGCAAATGCAACTTAAAGTTACGATCACCAATAGAAGCAGCCACATAAACATTAATTAAGAAAGGGTATGTGTCTATATATATATTGGCACACATAACTCTTTATTTTTACTTTAGCTTCTTTGCCTTGGTTAAAGTTATGTTCCAATCGACCTAATTCTCCTCCGAACGGGCAATGACCAACCCTAGCATTCATCAAAGGACCAAGACCTTCAGCACAGACGGCTTGAAGGCGGCTTGAGACGAGAGCCAGCCGTGCGGGGGTCTCAAGTCCCTCTCGAGGCGAGTTCGGCGGATTTTCAAAAACACAAACGAGTCTGAAGCCTTGTTTATTTAAGACTCTTAAAGGCTCGTTTAACTGAACTATGACCTGAACCTCTCTTTAGGCGTTTTCAAATGAACCGATTTCTGAAGAAATGTGAGTCATTACTGAAATGAAATACACGAAAACACACACACATAAATTCTGCTTTCCAAACAGAACCTTTCTAGAATGGAGCAACATCCTCGGTGACGTGGTGCGTGCTAGAAATGTACTTCACTTTATAAAGTTGTGTGATAATCTAAAATTAGCAAAAGGCCCTCCGTATTGAAACAACTTGGTAAGAACAAACACACGCGCGCACGTACAAACACACAATATCATATATATATATATATATATATATATATATATATATATATATATATATATATATATGTGTGTGTGTGTGTGTGTGTGTGTGTGTGTGTGTGTGTGTGTGTATGCGCATATTCATATATGTGTGTGTGGCAAAATGGATGTGAGGAACTCATATTACACCTGATTTGATTTCTCGTATCGAGATTCATGGGGACAATTGCCATCAAAGGGATGGATACTAAAACTCCTTCCTTTAGACTTATTGATATGAAGGAAACATCAGATGTGATTCCTCTTAGGGAGTCTTTGTCATGGTTCAAATTATTTATATATCAGTCGTTTAACTTTCCGTTGCAGTCGTAAGAAATGACGAATAGAGTTTACCCGAATTGTTAATTAAATCTGACTTCGAATTAGAACAGTCATTAGTAGTATCTTTGGACAATAAGCTGCTGCAGGATCTTATTTTTCCTTGTGTCTGAACACAGAGTGAATAAGCTCTTGCCGGAGCTAATGTCAGTTACAAGAGACAGTTAAGACGATTGAAGGTTGAGGCGTCCCGAACAAAGCCAAAGCCACGTGTTTCGGAACTAGACCATCGTATACTATCCATATTGGTGCATGGTTCCACTTGAAAACAAACTTCAGCTGTGTTTGCTCCGTTTGGCCTGCACACACCACGCAATGGAACTAACTCTGAAGAGAGCTTTTGAATCTGTCACAGGTAAGCACTGCCGTCCTGATGGGCGTCATTTTAAGAATTTTCAGGAAGCATGGGTGTGCACTGACCAGGGGGAATCACCAGTCATGTCAAATGAAGGACCATGTGAGGAAACACACTTCTCCCTTCATGTCACGTGTCAGAGCTGTGACCAGTGAGTAAATTTGTTTCTAGACGGTCGAGATCGGTGGTTCTCAACTCAATTTCAAAAATATGGTCCATTCCATTTGGCAGTAAGGATAAATCACTTTGGTTCAAAATCTATGTATTTTTTAAACAAAATCTCGAGAAATCATATAAGATTTAGCCAATCAACATTTCGATCTGAAATGTATTTCTTACAAACATATTTTTTTCTGGAATTACATGAATATTTATCTATCCTTTTGCTGTGAAATGTGTTTCTAAATGGGTATATTTCTTATATAGGAATGACCTGAGAAAATTAATGGTCAATTATCTATTTATTTATTTATTCTTATTATTCATCTTTTTTTTGTGATCAGTTAATAGAGTTAAGAATATATGCACCGACTTCCAGTTAATTACCAAATATAGTGGGCGTCTCGTGGACCACTCAAAAGGTCACCATGGACCACCAATCGAGAACCACTATTCTCGATGATTACCGTTGGTTACTTTACCTCTTTTTCCTTTCCCTTGGTGGAACTTCGCCTGAAGAAACATTTTTGCGACGTATAAAGGATTTCCATCTCGCACGTTGCACGACCAATATTCTTTAATGCTACAAAATTGGACTCCTTCGTAATAGGAT
>BOPN01000759.1:187444-189944 GCA_017312705.2 Penaeus japonicus
TATATATATCTCTCTCTCTCTCTTTCTTTCTCTCTCTCTCTCTCGCCTCTCCTCTTCCCTCTCCTCTCCTCTTCCATCTCCTATCTCTCTTCCGCCCCCTCCTCTCTCTCTCTCTCTCCCCCCTCCCCCCTCCTCTCTCTGTCTCGCCACTTCTTTTTCCTTTCTCCTCGCCATTCCAAAATTGAATTATACCTTAGCCCTCCTTGAGAATTTCCACCGCAACCTGTATTATTATTTCCCGCTGACTCTATATATCATGTTATTTTCCTTCTCTTTTTAACCGTGTTGTTTGAGAAACGTCGATGCATTGAGATTTAAGCAGAAGATATACGGAATCGAAAAGTGACACGATTAATTGCAACTCTGCTTGACGTGCAATTGAGATGTGGAATGGTATGGGAACGTCAAGATCTTTAGAAATCATGCTCTCATTGTTTCCTTTATTTCTTTTATTTATTTATTTTTGCTCTCCCTGTCACTCTCTCGCTCTCTCTCCCTGAAATCTCATTCTCTCCCTAAAAAATCCATCTCTCGCTCACCTTTATTAAGATTCTTTCCCGTAATGTTCCCTCCCTCAAAGCTTACTTCCTCCCTCAAAGTTCCCTCCTTCCCTCAAAGTTCCCTCCTTCCATCAAAGCTCCCTCTCTTACAGTTCTCTCCCTCAAAGCTCACCTCCTCCCTCAATGCTTCCTCTCTCCCTCTAAACTCTCTCCTTCAACTCACTCAAAAGCTCCATCTCTCCCCCACACCCTCTCTCCCTATCTCGCTTCCTATAATGATTATCAATTGGTCGTAAAGACAAACACGATGACCCTTAGAGCTGATAGTTATAGCACCCCACCCCTTCCGGTTACCCTATCCCCACCCCCCTCCCCCCAACCCCTTCTCCTTTTGGGACACCCTGCGTATAGGCTTTGTTTGTTTGATTTTGTAATTATTATTTGGTAATCATCATTCCCTTGATTATTATCACTATTATTTTTATTACTATCACGATTAACTGTGCCAGAATCATCATTATCATCTTTGCTTTAATTATTTTTTCTTCCTAATAGACACTTTTATAACCATTGTCATAATTTTTGTCATATTTTTCTATCGATCTAAGAAACAGAAGAGGAAAGAAATCAAAAGTGTAGATATGAAAAATACCGAAAACCCACGAACACAGAAGAATTATTACGAGGGAAAAAAATAGAGAACTGACATCCCCGCCTGTCGTATATAACAATAAATTGCACACAACGTCAGCAAAGGCAATTCCTTGATTAAAAAAGGGTATTTCTGCAACATCAAGAAGAATTTGCAACGCTAGGGTGAAGGAGTTACGGATCGCAGACGAACGATTTTGAAACAAAGACAAAAGAGGGAGATGATTAAGTCTCCTTCTCTCTCTCTCTCTCTCTCTCTCTCTCTCTCTCTCTCTCTCTCTCTCTCTCTCTCTCTCTCTCTCTCTCTCTCTCTCTCTCTCTCTCTCTCTCTGTTCACACCTCCACTTTTGTTGACCTGGAACCCGGATGTAGAACAATTATCATATATTATCTTACCATATTATCATTTGTAATATCCCACCCCCTTTCTTCTATTTGTTTTTCTTAGTTTACTTTATTTTTGTTTACTTTACTTTACTTGTCAATGAATAACAAGATCATAAAGTCTCGGTATGACTGACTGAAATTGAATTCAAAAGTCCTGATTATTGTAAATGAGTAAGAATTATAAAAGTTTATAGAGAGGCAGACATTTCAGAAAAATTGAGAAAAAGTTAAGTGGAAATAAGAAATAAACTTGAACAAAAGTTAATAAAAAGACAATACATATGCATATATACATACATATACATTCTTATGTACACACACACACAGACACATACACATACATATATATATACATATATATATATATATATATATATATATATATACATACATATACATATATATTATTACACATACATATTACGCTATTACACACACACATATTACATATATATGGCTATTGGCTATTACTACACATACATACATACACATATATGGTTATTACATATATATATATATATATATACGTAAATGATTCTCTAAAACGCTGCCAGATACACAGGGAGAGAGAATGAGAGAGAGAGAGAGAGAGAGAGAGAGAGAGAGTTGAATAAACAAAGAAAGAAGGAAAAAATGAAATAGAGACCGTCAAACATGCAGAGAGACAGAAAGAGGGGGGGGGGGGGGAAGTCAATCAGTCAACGAAAATTAGTTCCCATTTATAGCACGGGAGAAAATCACAATAAGTCCATTTACTGAATCATTACGTATAAATGCTCCAGGCAATTTCTTTGATGGATCTCAAGGAGAAGAAGGAGAGCTCTGGGAGTGTGTACGTACCTCTACGAACGTATGAATGTAGTGTACGTACCTCTATGAACGTATGTATGTAGTGTACGTACCTTTATGAACGTATGTATGTAGTGCACGTACCTCTATGAACGTATGTATGTAGTGTACGT
>BOPN01000759.1:199944-202444 GCA_017312705.2 Penaeus japonicus
CACATTGAATGGCTTTTTATCTAAAGCTACTAACAATACCAGCGTGTCAAGACAAGGACACAACTTCACTTTCTTTTCTTCTATCAGAAAAAAAAACTATAAGGATTCTACCTCCGTGTTTTGTTTCGACTACCTTTGCTGAACGTGTATTGGTCCGGTCTGCCTGCATGTGACAGGACGCTACGGTATTTCAAAAACTTGCGACTTTTTCCCAAAATGTAAGCGAAATGTTTCTTTTTCTTTCTTTATTCTTTGTCCATTTATTTTTTATTATTATTATTTTTTTTTATTCACCAGGATCTGTCTGATATTATAAAATGAAATCTTTGGGCATGATATTCCACGTGCTCAGCTGCAACTCATTCTCAATGGAAAGCGTAAGATGAGATAATTGTTGGTTTTCTAATTGTGATCGTGGAATGATTCACGTAACATATACAAGGCATTTCGTTTGAGAACTTTGGAAATAGCATTTCCATGAGAGAAAAAAAACTATTACTGGCCATTACTACTATTACTTGCTGTTATAATTGTAACGACAAAAACAGCAATAATGATTACGAAATATGATGAGGATGATGATGATGATAATGTTGACAATGATAGCATTAATATCATTATCCTTATTATTATTATTATTATCATTATTATTATTATTACTATTACTATTACTATTATCATTATTATTATTATCATTATTATCATTATTAACACCACCATTATCATTATATGATGATGATAATGATGATTATCATCATCATCATCATTGTTATCATAATTTCCCTGATCATTATAGTTATTATCATTACTATCATTGATATCAGCTTCATTACCAATATTATTATGATCATATTTACCATTGTTATTATCATTATCACCATTGTCATTTTTGCTATCATATTATCATTATCATTGTCATTGTTATATTATACATCATTATCATTGTTGTTATCATTATCTTCACCAGCATTGTTATGATTATTATTGCTATTACTATCATCATTATCATTATCTTATTATCAGTAACAGAAGTAGTGATGTCATTGCTATCACAATGATTACCATTGTAATAATCACACCACCAATATCATCATTAACCTCATTATCATTATTGTTACCATTATCATTATTAAAATTATTATAATGATGATTTTTAAGCTTAATGCTCTCTGTCTTGCCTACTCCTTTCATCAAGATCCACTCCCCCCCGTCCCGTCCCACCCCCCACCCCTCTCTTTCCGTAATCACAAGATGTATCTTAACGCGTGGCTATGCAAATTACCCGAATTTTAATGTCAATTCTGACACCCCATCAACAGAGGTTTCTCAGAATAATGCTTTAATCATCCTCCTGACTCCCCCCCTCCCCCTCCCCCTCCCGCCTCCCACCTCCCCACCTCCTCGTCCACTTACTTCACTCTGGCCCTTCCATGATTAACTCCTTCGCTTCTGATAAGAAGGGATTGCAAATTTGGGAAAGATGTACAAGGCAATCCATTACTCTTTACCCCCTGCAATCATATTTTATCACAAACCTCCTATAATTATTTTTTACCACGAACCACCTACAGTTATTATATTTCAAGACGATTAACTATTTTTTTTCGTAAGATAACTTTTCTTCCAACAGATTACTTTTCTTATACAAAACGACCTTTCTTCAACAAAAGGAGACTTTTTCTACAAGATGATGTTTCTTCCACAAAGTGACTTCTCCAGAAAATGACTTTTCCATCAAAATTTAACTTCAAACCACTTAAATTCACGGCCGAATCTTCCAAGACCATTCTCTGTTATTACTACTATCAGAATATCTTCAAATATGGTTGGTTACACCAGTAAGTGATTCTATTTTGCCAAACAAATATTATGAAGTCTACGGTGGCATGTTTATCAGCATTTTGAAGCAGTTATAGAACTATAGAAGCAGTTTCTCTGATGAACAGTAGCAAATCTTGGCCGTGCTCACAGCTCACTAATGTGCACAACGAAAATTTTCGGTGCAGAAAGAGTCCTTAAGATAGATGCGCTATTGTTGTGCTTTAATACTTATCTTCATTTCTCTGTTGATATTTGGTAAGGGAATTTAGAAAGGTATCTTCTTCCTATGAAATAACTAATTTGGTTCTGATGATTCTATAAAATAGAATTATAATGATAACCTCTAGACGTAGGCTACATGTTCAGATATTTAACGTACATTTTCATCTGATCCATACGTAAATTTACATACGTTACATGCATGCAATCATGGTCCTCCAGCGTTACAAATGATCACATATTCATAGAAACATACGTTCCCATGCATACATTGTACGGTTCCAATGCAACTACCTAACTTGTTTAGCTACATAACTCGTCCTTTGGGGTGTGCTGAATATATACAAAGTACAGACACCACATTAATTGTTCCTGTCAAAAACAACATGTTAACCCTGGTCAAGATCTCAGGACAATCCCAAAGCCACAGAGAACAGATAACTGACTAGATATTACAGTT
>BOPN01000759.1:207444-212444 GCA_017312705.2 Penaeus japonicus
TTTCTATCCCATCAGAAATTGATAAATCAGTCCAGGAACCCATCGAAGTTTGGAAGGACTTGCTGAGAGGAAATCTCAAGTCTCAACAAGGTGGGAGGATACATGTGCCATGCTTAGAAATTAGTACCAACGTGCTTGACCAGAGAGAGAGAGAGAGAGAGAGAGAGAGAGAGAGAGAGAGAGAGAGAGAGAGAGAGAGAGAAAGAAAACACAGACAAACAAACAGAGTGAGAACGGGAGAATGGAGAAAGTAAAACCAAGAAGAGACATAGACAGAAAAGGACAGAGATGCGTACACAGAAAAACAACAACAACAACAACAAAATGGACTAACGAATAAAACAAAAGACTAACGACCAAATCTCCACTCTGAAGTCCAGTGCCATTCGCTTCGACCTCGCTAACAACAGTTTGGCAGCGAATTCTGCATTACCGAAAGTTTCTCCAAAGTGTGTGTGTCCGGCTTCCACTGCTAGATCATCAGCGGACTTCAAGATAATGTATTTCCAACATTTTGAACTGGTATGATCTAAGATAACTTGAGAGACATAACTTTAATTACACAACGTCTAAAAGTGAGATTCAATTAACTAAGTTCTCTCGTTAACATTTTCCCTCGAAGAAACGAAAAACTATATGTTCCCAAGCTACTATGCATGTTTCTTTTAGTCGAATTAATTGCATTTGCATACAGTTTCAAATTAATCTTCTCTGTTGAGATGTCGTGTTTAACCTCAGTTACAACAGTGTCTGCTTTTCCGTATGTATAGTTTATTGTGACGAAAAAAACAAAGAAAAAACATTTCGATGTCTTAATGATCACCAAGCTTATAATGTAAATATTATAAAATTCATACCATATACTCACGCATACAGATACGTAAACAAAACACACACGCACACACAGACTAAAAAAAATGCAAAACCAAACGAACAAACAAGCACACGCAAGCACTTACACACACACACACACATACACACACACACACACAAACAGACACACAAACACACAAACACATACTCACACTCAAGTATTTGCCATCCTTACCACACACAAAAAGAAAGAAAAAAAAAGTAAATTTAAATCCAAACAGCCTTTTCTTTTCTCCTCTCACTTTTTTGCTTATATCTATATCACTCACCCTTCCTAGTGTCCGAATGACGTCACAGGCAGCCACCTCGAGTGCGAACTTATCTTAAGTGTCCTAAAGTAGAACTCCTCAAGGGCTTATCCTCAGCTACACTTCCTACTGTGGCGGACCCGAGGATGTGTACAGGGTTGCTGATAACACATGCGGCGGGGTCATCATGTGTGCTCTGTTGCATGGGTGTTTTTTTTTTTCTCTCTCTCTCTCTCTCTCTCTCTTTCTCTTTCTCTCTCTCTGTTTTTATATCTTTCTTTCTTTCTTTCTTTCTTTCTTTCTTGCTTTCTCTCTTTCTTTCTCTCTTTTGTTCTTTCTTTCGTTCTTTTTTTTTCTTTCTTTCTCTCTTTTTTCCTTTCTTTCTTTCGTTCTTTCTTTCTTTCTCTCTTTCTTTCTTTCTTTCTTTTTTCCTCTCGTTCTTTTTCGCGGTCTATATCATTTCGTGTGTTAGTGTTTATGCTTTGTTTTCTTTTCATTGTCCTTGTTCTGCTTCTGAAATACACTCCAAGCAAAGCCGCAAAAAGTAAATGAAAGTAAGTTATTATTCTGAGTGCATCTGTTCTCATCCATCAGACAGAGAGAGAGAGAGAGAGAGAGAGAGAGAGAGAGAGAGAGAGAGAGAGAGAGAGAGAGAGAGAGAGAGAGAGAGAGAGAGAGAGAGAGAGAGAGGGAGGGAGGGAGGGAGGGAGGGAGGGAGGGAGGGAAGGAAGGAGAGGGAAGGAGAGAAGACAGAAATATATAGATAAAACCTATACTCTCCTTTTTTTTCCTTTTTATTGTATCACGCAAATGCCAGATGCGGTTCGGAAGAGGGGGGAGGAGCAGAAAAGGTTAAGAGAAGGGAGAGGAACTAGAGATTGAAAGAAGGAATGGAGAGGAGAAGAGGGGAAGGGAAGGGAAGGTAAGAGAGGAAGGGAAGCGAGGGGAAGAAATGAAGGAAGGGAGGGGAAGAAGAGCAGGGGAGGGAGGGGAAGAGGAGAAAAGAATGTAGGGGAAAGGAAGGGAGAAGAAAAGGAGAAGGCAAGGGAGGGGAAGAGGGGAAGGGATGGGAGGAAAAAGGAGAAGGGAAGGGAAGAGAAGAGGGGAAGAAGATAACTGGAGATGGAAAGGGAAGAGGAGAGGAGAAGGAGGGAATGGAGGAGAAGAGGGGAAGGAAAGGGAGGAGAAGACTGGAATGAGGGAAGGGAGGATAAGAGGGGAAGGAAGGACGGGGAATAAAGGAAGGGGAGGCGAAAGGACCGCAGAAGGAGTGAAGAAAGGAGGTGTTAGGGGCCAAGGTAGAGGGAGGGTTAGGTGCTGAGGTAGAGGGAGGGGAAGGGGGAGGGGGGGGGGGGGGGGGGATTAGGTAGAAGCGTCGTGTTACAGAATTGCCAGATTGCACGGGGCTCTATCGCCTTTTATAGCGCATCCTGTGGCCTCGTCAGTTAAGGGCAGCCAAAGTAAGGAAAAAAAACACAAAAAAACGGTAAGTTAAAATCTTGGCTTTGAATTTAATTGAATTTACTGATTGATAAATAAGGGAATAATGATGATAGTTAATGATAATAATAATGGAAATGATGATGATATATGTTATGGCAATGATAATGATTATGATAATCATCATCATCCTATTGATAATAATAATGATAAAAAATTATTACGATAATATTAGCAATAATAACAATGATTATGATGATAACGATCAGATCAATAAAAATAACAACAACAACTACAAAGAAAATGCCAAAGAAATACTAACAAATAAACTAGATAAACGAATATATATTTGATTAAAAAAAAAAAAAATCCGTTTCCCATACCTTGGTCTCAAGAAGTAAGATTAAGAAGCCACGTGTTGCTCGAGACGAATCGCCGGCGGAAGAGCGACTTCGCGGCGGCTTTGCAACGGGGAGACGTGAGGCGGGTGTTGCAAGAGATGGCTGTTCTTCCCCCTCCCTTAACTTCCCCATCCTCTTGCCTTGGATTCTTTTTCTTTTTCGTTCTCTCCTTGTGGCTGTTCCGAGATGGTTGTTCTTCCAACCCCCCTCCCTCACTTCCTTCCTTTTTTCCTCTTTATTCTTCCTCCTCATCTTCCTCTTTCTCTTACTTTTTCCTCTTTCTCTTACTTTTTCCTCTTTCTCTTACTTTTTCCTCTTTCTCTTACTTTTTCTTTTCCTCTTTCTCTTCTTCTTTTTTCTTTTCTTCTTCTTCTTCCGGCGGCTCCGAGATAGCTGTTCCCTCCCCCAGCCCCCTTTCCTTCCTCTTTCCCTTCATCTCTTTTTCTTCTGACAACATCTTCCCTTCCATTCGCCTTTTCCTTATCTGTACGCTTTTCCCTCTTTTTCTCTTTCTTCTTTACTCTCCTCGTCTCGTCCCTGTTTCCTTTCATCCTTCCTTCTCTCTTTCCATCTATTCCACTCTCCTTTTTCCCTGCCTCCCCCCACCCTTCCTTCTTCCCAATTTCTCTCCGTCTTTCCCTCCCTTCCTTTATTCCTGTTTTGTTTTGTTTTTTCCCGTTTCCATCCTCCTCCTCCTCCCATGTTTCTTATCCTCTTCCCTCCTCCTCCTCCTCTGTTTCTTGTCGTCTCCCCTACTCCTACTCCTTCTGCTCCTCCTTGTTACTGTTACCCCCACAACACCCCCCCCCCACCCCCACCCGAACCAAGATAGATTTCTTCAGTTGATGCTTTGCCGTCTTCTTCAGATGGGTTTTGAGACCTTTCAATGGCTAGTGTGAAAAAGGGTTGATTCTTCTTCATTCTGCTCTGTCTCTCTCTTTCGTTTTAATCTTAACCTTCTCCTCTCCGCCCCTCCCCCCTTTCATTTTCTCTCTTTCTCTCTCTCTCTCTTTATATATATATATATATATATATATATATATATATATATATATATATATGATATATATATATACATATAGATAGATAGATAGATATAGATAGATATAGATAGATGATATCCCTCTCTCTCTCTCTCTCTCTCTCTCTCTCTCTCTCTCTCTCTCTCTCTCTCTCTCTCTCTCTCTCTCTCTCTCTCTCTCTCTCTCTCTCTCTCTCTCTTCCCCTCTCTCTCTTCTGAAGGAAACGGAAATAGCGAATAAAGAAAAGAGTCAGTCAAAAGGACCCCGAGAGAGGCAGCTTTCGTTTCTTAGTCACGTTGCGAGGAGAGAGGGCTCGGAGGGAGCACTTGATGATGACCGGAAAGATTAAAGGGAAAATGAGTAGAGGAAGAAAGAGGCTAATATATACGACTAGCTTGATGGATTGGATTGTGCAGAGAGTTCCGAGTGCGGCCATTATAGGAGGGCTGGATTTGTTTGAGCTGATGAAGAGAAGAGCCGAGTGGAAGGCCATAGTCGCCAAAGTCCGAGCAAAGTAGAGTCCTTAATACGCCTTTCTATCCTTTGACACCTTCCCCGAGTTGACACTGCAACCGCCTTCTTCACTTTAAGCCTTCCTCCATCATCTGAAGCGCCTCACGTCTCCCTCCTCTTTATCAAGTCTTGCTCTATCGTAGGACCGTTCTTAGAGGGATATATATATATATATATATATATATATATATATATATATATATATATATATATATATGTTATTTATAGTTTTTTTCCCCTAGTATACCAATTGAAAGGTTCATTATTAATGTATATCTCACCGTTTATGTATGTTTCAGACCTGCTGTACAAACCATTTAGGCGTAGTTTCTATACTTATTTATGTGTATACATTGTACGAAGTATGAATAAATGTTTCAAAATCAAATCAATCCATTTCCTTTTTCAT
Organism: Penaeus japonicus; assembly: GCA_017312705.2. NCBI lineage: Eukaryota > Metazoa > Arthropoda > Malacostraca > Decapoda > Penaeidae > Penaeus > Penaeus japonicus. Next base: position 212,351 of record BOPN01000759.1, read on the forward strand.
CACAATTTATATTCCCTTCCAGGCGTCACCCACCTCCTCGTCTCCTTCGGCCCTCCTGATGCCCTCGCCCGCCTCTGCACGACTCCTCTGACGA
>BOPN01000759.1:222444-224944 GCA_017312705.2 Penaeus japonicus
TGCCGAGGCTAAAATAATATTCCTCTTATAGCCAGGCGGCTGTGTGGTGAGGGTCAAGCGGTACCTCGATGGTGAAGTGATGGTGTTATGAGAAGAAATGGTGAAGAGAGGAAATTATTGTGGAATCCATCGGGGAAAAATCTTCAGTGCCACACAACACCGATATTAAAACAAACAACACAATGCACTCATCCAAAGACAACAAAACAAAAGTATAAAGAAGTGGCAAGGAGAACATGTACCATCACTGAATCCCTTGTTCCCTACGCACAGGTCCCTCCAGCAGCGTAGAGAGAGAGAGAGCAGGAACGCCGAAGTGAAACCCTCTCCTAAGCGTCAGACTTGCCTCCGCATCTCCGAGCCAGTTGCCACAGATTCATTGATCGTTAAAAGTTTCAAAGTAATATTCCACTTGGTTTACGGCGAAGAGCTTTCTTTAATGGCGCTCCTCCCGCTGCGACGTGGCGAAAGTCCTCGACCCTTCTGCTTTTCGAGTAGTTTCGCTTCGGTTTGGGAGTTCTCAGAGGTGGTACGCTTTTTTTTCTGTGTGTGAAAACTCTTGTCCTCTTCTTTTTTTAGATCCCGATGTTTAAATAATCTACAAAATCCAGAAACATATATATATATATATATATATATATATATATATATGTGTGTGTGTGCGTGTGTGTGTGTGTGTGTGTGTGTGTGTGTGTGTGCGTGTGTGTGTGTGTGTGTGTAAGTGCATATATATATATATATATATATATATATATATATATATATATATATATATATATATATATAAATATATATATATATATATATGTATATATATATATATATATATATATGTATGTATGCATGTGTACACACGCATACGTATATATATATATATATATATATATATATATATATATATATATATATATATATGTATATATACATATATATATATATATAAATATATATATATATATATATATATATATATATATATATATGTATATGTGTATATATATATACATATATACATATATATATATATATATATATATATATATATATATATATATATATATATATATATATATATATATATGCATATACATTTACATATACATACATATATGGACATTTGACATTATGTCAATCTACCTATTTATTTTCGACCCTTCATCTCTCTCTCTCTCTCTCTCTCTCTCTCTCTCTCTCTCTCTCTCTCTCTCTCTCTCTCTATATATATATATATATATATATATATATATATATATATATATATATATATATATATATATATATATGTATTCTTCTTTTTCTGCTAAAAAAGTTAAACAAATAAACCAAGGACTGTGTTATCTACACTCTAAGCTCACCACCTGTCATATTCTTGTAGGACTTCACTTTCTCCTTCTTCTCCCCCCCCTCTCTCTCTCTCTCCCTCTCTCTCTCTCCCTCTCTCTCCCCCCCCCCTCTCTCTCTCCCTCTCTTTCTCCCTCTCTATCCCCCCTTTCTCTCTCTTTCCCCCCACACGAAAAAAAACAACACTACCTATGTTTCCCTCTCCCTCTCCCTCTCCCCCGTCTCAGCCTCTTATCTAACCTCTTAAACCTTACCCATGGCTATGACCGGATGCATGCCTAGTGTCGCGAAGTTATTGCTGTGTCGGAGAATTTCATGGCCTCAGGAACGAGTCTCAAGGTACATGTTCTCTTCGTCTCCTTTGCTGCTTCAATTACCTGTTGCTTCGTGTAGATTTGCCTTTTTTTTAGACGGGTGTTTGGGTGTTTGTTTACAGGTTCTGTGCGTGTGATGGATTGATAACGGTTGAAGGGTATGTATATATTTCCTTTTGATGTAGGTTTTGTTTTATGATTGTTATATGTGACTGTGTTTTTATCGGTTTATTCATCTTGATATTGTATTAGAATTGTGAAATTATTACAGTCATTACTGTAAATTAAAAGGATATAACCCCCAAGTAACCAACACAGTAAAACCCGAGCGAGTTTAACTTTTTCTTTACCTTTTACAAGGTTATTCTACATGTCGAGAAGAAACTTACCATATATTCTTGAAATGCGTAGAGATATAATGTATGTCGAAACACACTCACATTTTAATTTTGTTTGATCCTGGCAAATGACGTTGTTGCAGGGGAACTTACCTCTGTGTTGCAGAAATAAAGTGGAATTGGTTATCAGCCACACTTACCTGAAAAAATGGACATAGGTATTAATTTGGGGGAAGGAACTTTGTGCAGTATCATCATTTGTATTGTTTTGGATGTAAATGTTTTTAGATCAACAATGATAGAAGTTTGGTCATCGTTCAACGTGCGTGCAATTTTGTTTGGTGTTGCCAATAAAAATAATGGAAGAGGAAAAAGTGAGGTTATGAATTAAATTAAAAACTAACGTATTCCTCCGGCAATAATATATATCTATTACAAAATAGGTATAAGGTCAGCATAGTCGGTGGTCTCACACATAAGGTAATCCCACAGGTTAAAGTTACATGA
>BOPN01000759.1:227444-229944 GCA_017312705.2 Penaeus japonicus
ACCCACAAGTTTAGTCCTATAATGCCTCTAGCCTTGAACCCAGGCTGAACCCAAAGATCCAAACACCCTTAAAGCTGACCTAACGACTCCATATTTGAACCCTGAGCATCACAAACATACCTTAACAATAACAGCGTTGACCCCCGCCTCCGTTCCTCCCAATGACCCAAGATCTGATCCCAGTATCCCCTTATCTGAATCTATGTGACCCTCTATTTCACTCCCAATGTTCCCATATCTGCCCCCCCAACTGAACCCATTTTCCGAACCTCCAAAAGAACTCATATCTGATCCCAAAGTGGCCACATACATGATCATGTTTATGACACCAAAGACCTCATACTTAAACCTCAAATAACCTCACATTTGACCCCAATGACCCCAGTTATCCTAGACTAACCCTTCACTGCCATCCACCACTCCTGCCCAACACTCTCGCACTGGCCAGCCAAGTCCTTCAGCATATGAATGGTCACGAGGCCAATTGCTGGATTTTATCGATCCCGGCGTCCTCCTAAATTGCTGAGTGTGTATATGTGCGAGAGAGAGAGAGAGAGAGAGAGAGAGAGAGAAGCAGGCAGACAATCAGATAGATAAATAGACAGATAAACAGGCAGATAAGCAGACATCCAGATAACCTGACTGCCAGACAGTTAAAGATTTTCGGATAGACAGAACTAAAGTGAGAGGCGTTCAGACAAGGAAGAAGGGGGGGGGAGGAGGAAGGAAGGGAAAGAGATAGACATAGAGATATACAAAAAGAGAGAGAGAAGGGGGGCTGACAGAGGGAGAGTAAGATGGAAAAAAGAGAGGAAGAGGTGGAGAGTTAAAGACATTTGGATAGACAGAAAACTAAAGTGAAGGGCACAGTAAGACAAGCAGACAGACACACAGACAGAAAGACGAAAAGAGAGACAAAGGAAGATGAAGATGATTCCTCATAGGAGACAAAAACGTATTTTTTCTTTCTCTCTGATATTTTCAGACATTCGGTAATAAATATTAAAGACAAAGACGAATAGACAAAGAAAATATCGATCCTGACGTCTCCCAAGATGAATAAACCCTAAGCAGAGGAGTCTTCGGAGGACATCAAATTACAAGAGTAATATCAACTCGACCTCTCATTCAGACAACAAACTACGGCATTTGGTAAGAGCCTGATGGCCTAAAATGTTAGTAATTTATTCACAATCTGTTCGCGTAAAGAGCTTTTTCGCCCGCGGGTCCGTAATGGAAGGAGGCAGTTCAAGGCCGAGTAATCTTCTCCTCAGGGAACCGTCGAGGAAGCTACATTTACCCTTCGGCTCCGGGACGCCTGGTGGGGGGTGGGGGGGGGAGGGGGAGGGGAGGGGGAGGGGCACGGCAGCTAAAGCGAGGGTCTGGGCCTCCTGCGGGGTCGAGGCGAAAGGAGGGAGGGAGGGAGGGAGGTGGAAGGGGGGTAGAGATAGGTCAATAAATGGACAGACAGACAGATAGGCATGGTGGGAGAATGATATATAGATGTAGATAGATAGAGTAAGAGAGAGAGAGAGAGAGAGAGAGAGAGAGAGAGAGAGAGAGAGAGAGAGAGAGAGAGAGAGACTCATCACCCTGAATAGTAAGTAACCAGAAAGCGTTTTACTACTTTATCCAATCATGTCACCATCGTTTTCCGGATGGTGACATAAATATATATATATATATATATATATATATATATATATATATATATATATATATATATGTATATATATATATATATATATATATATATATATATATATATATATATATATATAATATATATATATATCTTTCAAACACTAAACGAACCACTCAACTTTACACGAAAAAAAAACAAGATCTAGATCAACTTAAAATAGACAATAAATAGACACCCCCAAAATAGAAGTAAAACAAAAATAAAACACCTCCTCTTCTTAAAAAAAAAGAAGACACAAACTAAACATAACGAACTAGATCAAGCAGGGCACAAGGCCTTTCCACACGTCTCGAGGACCCGTGAAAAGGAGCGTGCAGCAGCAGCCTTGAGGCGAGGCGAGAGCGAGCGAGTTCCCGAGCGCTACAGACTCGGTCCAGGTGAACCAAAGAAAAGCATTAGCTCGACGGTCGCCTTGGGGTCCCCTTCGCTAGGTGCTCCGGCCCGGCTTGAGTACCTCCTTTTATTCACGCCAGGATGTGGAATGTAGGAGGATACTGGAAGAGGGTGAGGAGAGGATGAGGGAGAGGGAGAAGGATGAGAGGATGGAGGGAGCTGGGAGAGAAAGAGATGAGGGGAAGGATGAGTGGAAGGAAGAAGCTGGAGGAGAGAGAGACGAAGGAGATGAGGAAAGAGAAGGATGAGAGGAAGGAGGAAATTGGTAAGAGAGTGGCGAGAGGATAAGGGAGAAGGAAAATAGGATGAGGGATGAATTCGAGGAGAGAGTGAACGAGAAAAAGGGTTAGGAAAAGTAAGGAAGGGGGGGAGAAGGAGAAATAGTAAGAGAGGAGGGGGAGG
>BOPN01000759.1:242444-244944 GCA_017312705.2 Penaeus japonicus
TTCATTTCGTTTTTCTGGATTTTGTTTCTTCTTTTCATTCGATCTTTCTATTCTTCTCCCAAAGTCACGTACCATTTTTTCCTCTTTGTCTTCCTCCAATTTTCTGTCTTTCTGTTATTCCTTTTCTTTCTGATTTTTCTTTTTATTTCCTTCTATCTTTCTTATTCTCCCCCATCGTAATCTCACGTCGTGTTTCGTATCTTTTCTTCGTGTTATATCATTCTTTCGTCTCTTTATCATGTTCTTTTACCTTCTTCCACTCTTCAATTCTTCGTTCATCCCCTCCTTTTATCTATCACTCATTCCTCCTTTTATCTTTCTTTCTCGACGTCTTTCCTTCTATCTTTCTCTTCCTCTCCCCCGCCGTGGATCTCGAACCAAGGGGGTCCTGGTCAGAGGTCGTGCTGTATCTCCCCGCCAGCTGGAGCGCTTGGACGGTGAAGTGTGGGGGAGAGAGGGTACTGAACGTGCTCGTCCATCTGGAGTTCTCAGATTCCTGTCTCTGTTTCGGGAGTGTTTTTTTTTCTTCTTCTTCTTCTTCTTCCTCGCGTGTCACGTCCACTTGTAAAAGGCTCTACATCTCTATCCACTTTTTGAATTCCACTTCCCACATGATTATGTCTCATTTTTTCTTCCTCGCGTGTCACGTCCACTTGTAACAGTTCCACATCTCTATCCCACTTCCCATATGTTCACTTCTCTTTATTTTTTATTTTTTTCTTCGCGTGTCCCGTCCTTTTGTAACATCTCTATTGACTGTTGTAATTCTACTTCCGACTTGGCGTTTCTGCTCCTCTCTGTTCTTGTTAATCGGATTTGCTCTTCATCCAATTTACCATCTGATCTTCATGCTCTGTCTCTAATATGCATCGTCTATTTCTACTTCAAACACATCATCATCTACTCCTGTGTTCCATTTTCTTCTGAATATCCCACTCTGCCTCAACTCTAGACTTTTTCTTCTTCATCTATTCTTTGTTTGCTCACATCCGAGCCACACCTCCGGACACAGTGATAAAGCCACATTCCAGTCTCTTCCTCAAAACATTAATCTAATTCGCCCTCGTTGACGTTCGTCCAATATCCCATTAAGCCGACTACAGCATTAGCATTATATCTCGTTACTTTCTCGAAATTACGGCTACAACTTCCTTATTCGCACTCCCAGTCGCTCCTCCCACAACCACGTTCTCTCTTTGCTCCTTCATTAAAACATCCTATCTTCAACCTCTATGGTGTATAAAACTCACAACACATGCTGCGCGACGTTTACTACCTCATACGTTACTTAGCTCATAGCCTCCGTCTCATATCCCATTCGCACGGCCCTAAATACTACCTAATATCATGAACGCCAGCCCTCGTGTTCCTAACTCACAGCTCGGGGCTTCGAACACATCCCGCTTCATCCCAGTTTCATGGTCGAGCCTCACCTCACCACAGGCCCCCTAATGGCTCCACAATCCTAACCACACACCCTCCTCGTCGGCCCTTTTCTCCTCCGTTCTATCCCTTTTCCTTTTCTTCGGCCGTTCTGTCGGGGTCTCCCCTCCCCCACATTTCCTCGTCCTTTCCTGTTCCCTCCTTCTTCCGCCCTCAATCTTAACCCTGACCCATCGTCCTCTTTCTCACCCCACCCCCTCCTCCGGCTATTCCTTTCGCCCTTCCCCCTCTCGCTCCGTCTCCTTTCCTTCTCCCTCCTCCCTCTCTCCCTCCTTCAGCCCCCCCCCCCCCTTCTCCCTCACGTGACAAGAGGAATCAATAACCTCGCGTGTCAATATGGTGATCAGCTTCCCGAACTGAAGAAGGCGCAGGAGGAATGAGACCCTAAAAAAGAAGATAATATGTCTTTATGATCTCGGGTGTCTGTCGTTCTTCTTGTTGCTTTTTTAATCAATGAAAATTATGTAACTAGAAAGAAAATCACTTACCGAATGATAAGATATAATCACTTCCCTCACTTTCGTCCAACTTATCTCCCACTCACCATGCCACCTCCCCTTCCGCCTCCCCCCTTCTTCCCTCCACTTCCGCCCTCTCCCCCTTCTCCCCTTACCCCTTAGCCTCCTCTTCTCTCCTTCCTACACCCACCCCCTGTCCTCTCCTCTCGCACTACGTACTCCGTTCCTTTCCCCCTCCCCCCTTCCTCTCTGTTTCTCTCCTACATTCTCCCCCTCCCATCCCCCTCCCCCAACTCTTCCTGCCTCCCCCATCCTCTCCTTTCCATCTTGCCTTCATACCCTACCTTCCCTTTCCTGTTCTCCTTTCCCCCTCCCCCTTCCTCTCCACCCCAGACCCTCCTGAGCGATATTCCGATTCAAACGTAAGCTGGTTTTCCACTCTGCTGACTCGCTGACTTCATTCCAGCCATCAGCAGTCGGCGGTTGCTTGCGGAGCCGAGATGATGGAGTGACGCCCAAGCGAGTTTTGTGCCGAAGTCTGAATTTTCTGCTTCATGTGACATTGAGGCTTCCACGTCTCGACAATCAGGACCGTCAGC
>BOPN01000759.1:247444-254944 GCA_017312705.2 Penaeus japonicus
ACGCGACGTCTTAAAAAGGGCGAAGCAGAAATATTTACTTTTCCCACCTATTTCCTTATTTCAATATCGATAAAAAAGAATATCGTGTTTGAGGCTTAGTGACGACGGAAACGTGCGTGTCCACATGACACCGAATGTGTAGGCCTAAATAACCGCTTTATGCAATATTTGCTCTGCCTTTATTAGAAAAACATTCAATAAGACCAAGTTTCATCTCATAATAAGATGCAAAAAAACATATATGATTAAAAAAAAATTTACCCAATCGTTAAAAGATACCAACAAGACAAACAATAAAACAAATACATCTCCCTCACATTAATAATTATTTCTAAAAAAGAAAGAAAGAAAGAAACACCTGAAGTAAAATAATACTTTTCTTTTCGTAATGTTTCACCAAATTCTTCTCTTTTTCTCCTTTTATTTACGTTTTCTTTTACCTCCAAGATGACAACGAGATGAAAGCAGGAGAGCGTAGAGCTAAGTCTTCCTTGGAGATAAATTAAACCATCTCGACTTACCAAAGAGGAGGGGGACGGAGGGAGTGAGTGAGAGGGGGGGAGAGGAAGGGGCGGGAGAGTGGGAAGGAGGGAGAGGGGGAGGGAAGGAGGGAGTGAGAGGGGGGAGAGAGGGAGAGAGGGGAGGGAGGGAGAGGGGGGAGAAAGGGAGAGGGGGGAGGGAGAGAGAGGAGGTGAGGAAGGAAGGAAGGGAGAGAGAGAGAGAGAGAGAGAGAGAGAGAGAGAGAGAGAGAGAGAGAGAGAGAGAGAAGAGAGAGGAGAGAAAAGGGGAAAGAGAAAGAGAGATGGACGGTAGATAGATGTATGCTTATCTACACATAATCTGACTATTCATGATAGCATATGGGTAATAATGAAGTCACGCACATTCCAGGGAGAAGGAGAGAAAGAGAGAGAGAGAAAGAGAGAGAGAGAGAGAGAGAGAGAGAGAGAGAGAGAGAGAGAGAGAGAGAGAGAGAGAGAGAGAGAGAGAGAGAGAGAGAGAGAGAGAGAGAGAGAGAGAGAGAGAGAGAGAGAGAAAGTAAGAAAGAGAGAGAGAAAAAAAGAGGGCGGGAAGAAGGGAGGGAGTAGGAAAACGAGAGAGAGAGAGAGAGAGAAGCTGGGAAGGAGGAAGAAAGCAGGGAAATAAGAGAGGGAGAAGACAGAAAGAAAAAAGAAAAAAAAAGGAAAGAGAAAACAAAAATGAATGGAAAGACGACGGAAAGAACAAAGCCATTCACACGGAATACACCCCTAACCCCCCACCCCCGACCCCCAAAGAGAGAAAAAAAATGGCCACACCTTGATGCTGTTGCGAGCAGATCTGTCTCGAATTAAAGTCATATGCAACTCTAGAGGTTAGAGGCAACAATGGCTGGGGGGTGGGGTGGGGGCACGGGGGGGGGAGGTAGCGGCGGAGGGCATAAAGGGCAAAGTTGACTCTGTTGCCGGGTCGATGGTGGCACCTTGCGTGGCACTGTGCTCACCTGTGTGTAACGAGAAGCTTGGCCATTGCATACTATAGCACGTTGCATGTCTCTCGATTTTTTTCCTTTTAAGATAAGAATAAGATTGTTAAGAAAGATCTTTGTTTGTTTTCCTTTGTTTCTTTGACCGAAAATTACATCCCTGGCTGTGTGTATTGTCGTGTTTGTGTTACATGTGTTTGTACTTATATGTCTGTTTGTTTCTGTGTGAGTTTGTGCATCTGTATCTTTGTTTGTGTGTGTGTGTGTGTGTGTGTGTGTGTGTGTTTGTGCGTGTGTGTGTGTGTGTGTGTGTGTGTGTGTGTGTGTGTGTGTGTGTGTGTGTGTGTGTGTGTGTGTGTGTGTGTGTGTGTGTGTGTGTGTAGGTATTCGTGTTCATTTGCATGCGCATTTGTGTGTGTTCATTACTGTATCTGCGAACATCTTCCACTGCACACATGCCTGTATTTCCATGATATATACACCTGCCCGTAATACATGAATATGTCTCGACGCTAATGCATGTGCATGCGTGCATGATATAATACACGAGTCGAAGTGTCAGGTGTCTTTGCTAGTGCCTGTTCAGAGGAGCGAGGTGTCAGCTTTATGCGGACTGGAAAGCAGTTTATCTATATTTCTAGCTGCTTTTAGCGCGAATTGATTACATATTTTTTATTTGCTTGCTCTGACTTATTTTTGTGTGTTTGTTTTACGTTCGAGAGCAATTTTTCTTCTCTTATGCATTGTTACCTTTATGACTGTTGTTGCTCTTTTTTCCTGTGATATTGTCTTTCATATCATTTTTTTTTTTCTTTTTTTCATTTATCTTTTAATCGTTTGTAAAAAAATATTGATAGGATAAAGGTCTTTACCTCTGCAATATGAGCACTCTCCATGTTGCAACTGCTTTTCTCTTTCAGTCTACGTATATTCTATTCTCTCTCTTTTCCAACGTTTTCACTCATGTAATATTTCTTCGCTCGGATTCTTTGTTTGTTTCACTCACGTCTCTGTCTCTCTCTTTGTAAGTCCTCGCCTCTCTCTCTCTCTCTCTCTCTCTCTCTCTCTCTCTCTCTCTCTCTCTCTATATATATATATATATATATATATATATATATATATATATATATATATATATATATATATATATATATATATATATATATATATATATATATATATATATATATATATATATATATATATATATATATATATATATATATATTTATCTATTTATCTGTCTACCTATCTCTGTCTTTCTATTTCTCAGTGTCCCTGTCTGTCTGTCTCTGCATCTCTATCTATTCATCTATGTATCTACCTACCTACCTACCTATCTGCTTATTTATCTATCAATTGATTTATCTCATATTCCCTCCTCCTCTCTCTCTCCTCTTTCTCTTTCCCTCTTTCCATTCAGTGTATCCCATCCTCCCCCTTATATCTCTCTCTTTCGCCATTATCCTCTCCTTTTATTACCATTTCATTAACATCCCTTTCTTTCACACTCTTTCTTTTATCTTTTTCCTCGCCACCTTTCTCTTCGCCTTTCCTTATTCCCCATTCTATCCACGCCCATCGCCACCCGCGTTTATGAGAACGAATTCGGAAATCCTGTTATTATCTGACGTCATAACCCTATTTCTGACGTCATAATCTAATCTCTGACGTCATGATTCAATTTCAATAAACGGCTCCTTATTCAGAGCCTTTTTTTTAAGGAGTTCGTTGTCTATCTTTTTTCTGGCATTATTTGGAGGGAAAATTGATGAAGTGAAGATTGCTAAATGGTAATGATAATGATATCATTAGTAGTGGTAATTTTGATTATGATTACCATATCAATTTAATTATATTAATAAAAACAGTAATGATGGTGATGATAAGGATCAATGTGATGGCAATGATAATGATAATGTTAATGATAATGTTAATGATGACGGTGATATTGATGATGATAATAACAATAATGATGATTATCATATATATAGTAATGATAAATAATAACAATGATAACAATGATGATAATAGTAATAAAATGATGACGATAATAATAGCAAATTATAGTAAAGGACCATAGTTCTTTGATTGCCATGCTAATAATGATAGTGATAACAAGAAAATTAATAATAACAATAATATTCATAATGATAGTAATAATAACAATAATAATAGTAACAACAACAACAATGATGAAGAAGAAGAAATTATAGATTGAAACGACGAATGAACGAACAGAAATATAATAAGAAAAGAAAATCTCTAGCAAAGCAAATATATCCGTCTAAATGACAAAAGAAAAAAAAAGAATAATAAAGATTCCTGATTGCTGAAGGAGTCGATGCACTGGCTGATCAGAGGGCGACTCACGTGCCTCGGGTAATACTAATGTACTAAATGTACTTGTTGACTCCCCTTCCTCCCTTCCCCTCTTCCTCCTTTTTACTCTATTTCTTTTATCGTATTTTTGCGTCTGTTTTTTTTTTTCTTACTTGTTTTTCCTGTTTTTGTTTGTTTGTTTGTTTGGGCGATTAGTTTCTTCCTCTTTTTTTCTTCTTTGGAAATTAGAAAAATCGAACTCAAAGCAGATTCGACTGATAGCATGACTGTGTATGGCTCAAGTTTTGCACGCGTGTGTGTCTGTGTGTCTGTGTGTTTGTGTCTGTGCAAGTAAGTGTGTCTGTCTGCCCACATACACGTGGATACGTACACGAGCATCCACGCATGAAGCAGCATCCCCGTGCCAGTCACAGAAGCGCAGAATGTGACCCAGCCAATACTCCACTTTTTTGAAATAGGTCATACATACCTTCTTCCAGAATCTCGTTGTCCATTATCCCGAGGGAAAAGCTCTCTTTATCCCCGCGCTCTCTAGGTCTGTGTCCATTTTTAAATCGATGCACGCCAGATATTTTTTTTCGGGCAAATATTCACCGGAGAGAGAGGGATAAAAAAAAAAAAAAAATAAGAAAGAAATCTTTAACAAACCGGAAGGTCCTTTGATCCCACGGAAGGAAATATTACTTCACAAGGATTCTGTATCGCGAAATTATCCAATATAAAGGTTATGTTTTCATCAGCACCTCGATTATCAATTTTATCAAAAGGAAAGAAAGACCGAAGGGAAAACGAGCCTAAACTCGATCGGACAAAGAAAATAGGACCGCATTACCGACAGTCCAAAACCTATACTTTATTGTAGGTATCCATTCCTCCAGCATTATGTCATGGTCTATATTATGAGGAAATCTATCGGCAATATATAAGCTCTGTCGGTTTGGGCGGCCATTCAGGAGTGTGTAGTGTTATGAACGGTTATCTTGGGAGTGTGTGTGTGTGTGTGTGTGTGTGTGTGTGTGCGCGCGCGCGTGTGTGTGGAAGTGGATGTGTGCATCTAATTGTTTTTGCGTGTGTGGTGTGTATGTGTGTGTGTGAGAGAGAGAGAAGGAGAGAGAGAGAGAGAGAGAGAGAGAGAGAGAGAGAGAGAGACAGACAGAGAGAGAGAGCGAGATGGATAAGTATGTCTGATTCTTTCGGCGTTTGTGGTATGTGTGTGTGTGTGTGTGCTTCTTCGCGTGCACACGTGTATGTATATGTGTGCGTGTGTGTCCTTCCGTGAGTGTGCCATCATATATCGTTAAGTGCTTTTAATTTACTTTGATATCTGGATGTATGAGTGTCTGGGAGTGAAATAGGTCATTACAGTGTATTTGATGTCGGCTGTATCCATCTTTAGAGAGCAATTTAGAAGCTCATAAAATATGTCTCTGTATCGTTCATAATCTTATTTGCAATCTGCACAACACATACGGCAAAGCTATTGTTAAACACACAAAGCTCTTAATTCGATTTTCTTATAAAAGATTTTATCCAAAGAAATAATGAATGGAAAAGGCGAAAAGGAAAATGGCTTATTAGATAATGATGAAAACATTGATACTTATGATTAACATAATATTGATGATAGCATATATGGGGAGATTGATGATGATGATAATGGTGATAATAAGAGTAATGATGATGATGATTATGATAATGACGATAATGGTAGTGATGATAATACAGATCACAAGAAGAAGGATGATAATAAGAAATATAATGATAATAATGATAAGATAAAGATTGATAGTGATAATAATATTAATAAAAGGAATGGTAATAATGATAACAATGATAGTAACAATAATGATAAGAATATTAATATTATCACATAACATGTTTGCAAAAGAATGGTTGTTATCATTTGCAATAGCAACGGTGATAGTAACTGCGTTGCAGGAAGAAATAACAAATGTTACGGAAAAGAGAATACGAAAATATAGAATTATTCGTGTAATTACTATTGTTATTATCTATAAAATATCTTTTCCATTTTTCCGCTTTTTGATCAAACGCATTTCCGACACAAACACTCCGGAAAAAAAGAAATACACATCTTTTTCGATCATTTAAAAAAGATAAGATAAAAGATGAATAAAAAAAAAAAAGCAAGCTTTGAACATGCACATCCCAAGATTGGAATTTCCTCATGATTACGTTTCCACTCGATTCTCTCTCTTTCTGTGTTTTTCTTTCGTTTTCTTTTTTTTATCATCATCGGTTAAGGAGGATCTGGAAGTGGCCCAAAATGCCGATTGATTATCGACCGATTCTTGATTATATCTTTTTCCCTATTTTTTTTTTTTTTTTCTTGAATGGTTTTATCAAGGTCTCTCTATCTATCTATCTATCTATCTCTATTTATCTTTCTTTCGCTCTCTCTCTCTCTCTCTCTCTCTCTCTCTCTCTCTCTCTCTCTCTCTCTCTCTCTCTCTCTCTCTCTCTCTCTCTCTCTCTCTCTCTCTCTCTCTCTCTCTCTCTCTCTCTCTCTCTCTCTCTCTCTCTCTCTCTCTCTCTCTCTCTCTCTCTCTCCCTCTCTCCCTCTCTCTCTCTCTCTCTCTCTCATTCTGTTAACAATCAAATTCACGAAGCTATAATACTTCTTAGATATCCCTTTTATTTCTCTCTCTTTCTTTTCCTCTCTCTTTCTCTCTTTTTTCTATTTAATTTAATTTTTAGAATAAAATATTTTTTCTGGTATATGTCTAGGTGATTATGACTATCATGACATATTCGTTTGATAAGATAATCCTTATCTATTTTTAAAAATCACATTTCTTATTTTCCTACTAGCATAACTGTTTCGTTCTTATCATCTATTATCTTTTATCATTATCTCCATCATTATTGTTATTATCATTATAATCATTAATATCACAATTATCATTATCTTCATTAGCATTCTTATCCTTATTATCATAATCATTGTTGCCATTTATCTATTATCAGTATCGTTATTAAGGTTATTATCATTATCATCATTATTACCATTATCATTATTATCATTACTACTAATTACTTATCATCATTGTCATAACTATCATCACTATTACTATTATCACTATTACTATTATTATCACTATTACCATTATTATCATTATGGTTGTTGACGTTGTTGTTACTATCGTAATTATTATCATTATTAGTCTTGTCCTCGTTATTATCATTATCACCATAATCATAATCATTATCATCATTATGATCAAATCTACTATTGTCATTATAGTCATTGTTATAATCATAATATACCATTATCTATTAATCTATCAATTTTAGTTATCAAGTGATAATCATAAATGTGTATATGTATATAAATAAATAAATAAATAAATATATAAATATATATATATATATATATATATATATATATATATATATATATATATATATATATTAGCCGAATTAACTTTTATAACATCAATCATTTGAAAAAAAAAGAATATTGGACTCTCGGTTACGTAATGATGAAATTATCAATATGATCTGTTAAAATAAATATATAATTGATATAATGAGTTTTCCAAATACAATATTCTTTTTCCTGTTCATGGAAATGTAGAAATATCTGCTTAATATTTTCCCAATTATTATTTTTTTCACTGATGAAAACACAAACTAAATACTTGATGGGAATAAATCATTATCACCGAAAA
>BOPN01000759.1:259944-262444 GCA_017312705.2 Penaeus japonicus
CCAAATCACACCAACTTCGAAATCTGAAACGAATTCCAAACCAGAAGAAGAGAGAACCAAGTAACTTGACGCTTACCTTCAGCTCCGTTCATGTTGTGTCACTGAGGTGCAAGACACGCGTAAGGCTATAACAGATCCGTGCGCCTTCAACCTTCCCGCTCGAGCTGCCCGCTCACAACTACTGCCACCCGGCCCGAGCCAGGTGCTTGTTGCGGCCTCCTCGCCTCCTCCTCCTCCTCCTCCTCCTCCTCCCTCCTCTCTCCTCCCTTCTCCTCCCTACTACTCCTCTCCTCCCCCTACTGTTCTCCCGTCCCCTACGCCGACCCATCTCCTCTTCTTCCCCCCCTCCCACTCCGTACTCCTCCCCTCCCGACCCATCTCCTCCTCCGTCTCCTCCTCCTCCTCCTCCCTCCTCCCTCCTCTCTCCTCCCTTCTCCTCCCTACTACTCCTCTCCTCCCCCTACTGTTCTCCCGTCCCCTACGCCGACCCATCTCCTCTTCTTCCCCCCCTCCCACTCCGTACTCCTCCCCTCCCGACCCATCTCCTCCTCCGTCTCCTCCTCCTCCTCCTCCCTCCTCCCTCCTCTCTCCTCCCTTCTCCTCCCTACTACTCCTCTCCTCCCCCTACTGTTCTCCCGTCCCCTACGCCGACCCATCTCCTCTTCTTCCCCCCCTCCCACTCCGTACTCCTCCCCTCCCGACCCATCTCCTCCTCCGTCTCCTCCTCCTCCTCCTCCCCTCCCGACCCATCTCCTCCTCCGTCTCCTCCTCCTCCTCCTCCTCCTCCTCCTCCCTCCTCCCTCCTCCCCCTCCCTGTCCCCCACACTGGCTCACCTCCTCCATCTCCTTACTCCTCCTCCCCTTTTTCCTCCTCTTCCCCCCTACTCTTCCCCGCCCGACCCATCTCTTTATCTCCTCTTTTTCTCCCCTTCCAGCCCCCTGCCTTTCTTCCTCTTCCCCTACTTGGTCTCATCTCTCCCCTCTCTTCCTCCTCCTCCTCCTCCCTTCCTCTCAACCAACTTGTTTTTCCTCCCTCACTCCTTCTCCCGTCCCCTTATTCCTCTTCCTTCTTCTCTGCTTACCTTCCTCCTCTCATCTCATCCTTTTCCCATCTTCATTTTCTATCTCTCCCCTCACAACTCTCTCTCCTCCTCCTCCCCCTCTTTCTCCCCTCTCCTCCTACTCCTACTCCTCTTTTCATCCCTTTTCTCTCCTTAACCTTCCGTCCTCCTCCTCTTCCCTTTCATCTCCCCGCCTCCTCCTCCACATCCTTTTCCTTTCACCACTATCTTCTTCGCCCCTCCCTCCTCCTCCTCCTCCTCCTCCTCCTCCTCCTCCTCCTCCTCCTCCTCCTCCTCCTCCTCTCCCTCCTTCTCCTTCTCCTCCTCCTCTTTCTCCTCCTCCTCTTCATTCTCCTTCTCCTCCTTCTCTTCCTCCTCCTTCTCCTCC
Source organism: Penaeus japonicus (assembly GCA_017312705.2). Taxonomy (NCBI): domain Eukaryota; kingdom Metazoa; phylum Arthropoda; class Malacostraca; order Decapoda; family Penaeidae; genus Penaeus; species Penaeus japonicus. The sequence goes on from BOPN01000759.1 coordinate 261,394, forward strand.
TCCCCCTCCTCCTCCTCCTCCTCCTCCTCCTCCTCCTCCTCCTTCTCCTCCTCCTCTTCATTCTCCTTCTCCTCCTTCTCCTCCTCCCCCTCCTCCTCCTCCTCCTCCTCCTTTAATCTGCACCAACCTTTTTCCTCGTTTCTCTCACCTAATCCCTCCGTACTCTTCCTCCTCTCCTCTTCCTGCCTTTCCTCTCTCCTCCTCCCCATCTCTACCCCATCTTCTTCTCCCTCTTCTTCCTCCTCTTCCTCCCCTTCCTCATTCCTTCCCCTCCTTACCCCCTTCCCATCTTCTCCATCCATTCTTCCCCCTCCTCCTCATAATCATTCGGCTTCCTCGCCCTCCTCACGTCTCCTCCTATCTCCTCCGTCTTCAACCCCCGCTTCCTCCTCTTCCTCTTCCTCCGTTCCCGCTCCTCTTCCTCCTCCTCTTCTTTTCACTCTTTTTCCTCTCGTATCCTCCTCCCTCTTTTCCTCCCCCCCCACCTCTTCCTCCTCTTATATCCTCCTCCTTATTTCCCTCCCCCCACCTCCTCCTCCTCTTCTTCCTCTTCTTCCTCTTCTTCCTCCTCCTCCTACATTTCCTCCCCCTCCTCTTCCTCCTCTTGTCTTTGTACCCGCTTCCCATCGCTTGGTTTGGGACTCGCATATTTTCTACGGACCTTTATCAGTATTTGATGTTCCTCCCGTTTTAATAAAGGTGAATGTGGTGTTTATCTTCCCCTCTTTTTTGGTAAATCTTTATTTCTTTTGTCCTTATCTTTCGTTGCAAAAGTAGTTTAAGAGTATTATTAACCATGTCTTGTTCTCTAGTTTTTTTGTTTTCTCTCTCTCTCTCTCTCTCTCTCTCTCTCTCTCTCTCTCTCTCTCTCTCTCTCTCTCTCTCTCTCTCTCTCTCTCTCTCTCTCTCTCTCTCTCTCTCTCTCTCTCCGTCTCTGTCTCTGTCTCTCTCTCTCTCTCTCTCTCTCTCTCTCTCTCTCTCTCTCACTCTCTCTCTCTCTCTCTCTCTCTCTCTCTCTCTCTCTCTCTCTCTCTCTCTCTCTCTCTCTCTC
>BOPN01000759.1:270377-277877 GCA_017312705.2 Penaeus japonicus
AGAAAGGAAAAATAAGAGTTACAGAGAGAAGAAAAGAAAGAAAAAGAGAGAGAGAGAGAGAGAGAGAGAGAGAGAGAGAGAGAGAGAGAGAGAGAGACTGAGAGAGAGGGGGAAATAAGGAGAGAGATAAAAAGAGAGAGAGGCAGAGGAAGATAATTGAGACAGAAAGAGATAAAGAGAGAGCGAGAGAGAGAGAGAGAGAGAGAGAGGGAGAGAGAGAGAAATAAGGAGAGAGATAAAAAGAGAGAGAGACAGAGGAGGGTAACTAAGACAGAAAGAGAGAGAGAGAGAGAGAGAGAGAGAGAGGAATAAAGGAGGAAAGAGAGAGCGAGAGAGACAGGGACAGAGGAAGAGGGGAAAAGGTTGAGAGAAATAAACCAAGAGACAGAGAGAGAGAGAGAAAGAGACAGAGAGAAAGAGAGAGAGAGACAGAAAGAAAGAGACTAAAACAATAAGATACATATACCTGAAAGCCAACATATTGCATCCCTCTCGGTCCTAGCGCTTTGAAGAAAAAAAACAAAAACAAAAAAAAAATCACATCATGAGACAAAACGCACCAATGATCAAGCTCCATCACGGACACAATTCATAACAGAGACAGCGTCGTTAGCGTCAGTGGGGATAGAGACCCAGAATAAATACCCTCAGCGTTCTAGTAATTAACACAAAATTCTTTCACTCACCACGCCGTACGTCCAATTTCCCAGAAGCAGCTTCACCGTAAACAGCTCAATTTAGCTCGTCCCCAAATTCCGCCGGCACACAGCGGTTGTAATGGGAATATCGTGTGAACCCCCCTGATAGTGCGTTCTGTCAGCCGTCTAATTTGGGAAGTGATCGTGTAATCATATGATTGAGAGAATTTTTGTTTTGATGTGAAAAGGGAGGTGGTGCTGCAATTGCTTCGATAGCCTTTGTGGATGATGAATACGGACACAAGGAACACACACACACACACGCATGACCACACACACACACACATGCACACACAAAAACACACACACACACACATACATACATACATATACATATATATATATATATATATATATATATATATATATATATATATATATATATATATATATGTATGTATGTATGTATGTATATATATATATATATATATATATATATATATATATGTATGTATGTATATGTATATATATATATATAAATACGCCCGTAAATCTCATGAACGCTTGAAAGGAAATACATGTGGTTGTGTGTTTATATCATTGTGTGTTATTGTGTTGTATCTGTTGCTAAAGGTATTACCGTTGTTTTCGTTAACGGTGATTGTCTTATCTACTAATTACTTTTTAAAAAAGGGTATGGAACTTTCACATTCAGAGAGTGAGCAAGTAATCTCGCCATTGTCACAGACATAATACACTCCCTCCTCCATAATATGTCGACCGTACTACAATTCCCCTTTCGCTGCTGTTACCCTCAGCAGTAGCGACTGTCACCTTATCCTATCACAGTTGCACCCCTGACACGCCGCTTTCATACCACCATTGCTTACGTTGTACTATTCCTACCATCTTATTTTTCCTACCACTATTGCTTAGACATACTGTTCCTTATTTACACTCCCCCCCACCACGTTGATCCTATTTCTGTTGCTTTGACATATTACCCGCATTTCTCTTCACACAGTTCTTCCTGATCTACCACACGCAACTTCCTGTCTGGAAAATGTTCACATCCCCGCATCAATTTTAGACTTATTACTATCCTAACTCTAGCTACACTTGCTTTATATCATATCAAAGCGCTCGACACAGCAGCGTCCATTGCAACATATGTTCTTCCACTAAACAAAAATAATTTTCGATAGATATCCATTGATCCTTCATTTTTCCGTAAGAAAACATCAATATCAGCAACTATTCTTCCTTTGCCAAATGCCAGCGTCGAACAGCCACGACCTTTTCATAACCTCTGCAAAGAAACAGGTGCAGTAACAAGCATGAGCTCTTTGCTCTCGCTAACTCCCTCTCTCTTTCTCCTTCTCATTTCCTCTTGACGGCAAAAAGGCTTTCTTAATATTCCTTAAACTCGGTGCTTTTGATCTTTCTTATTCCTTTGTTTCCATTGGGTCGTTTCCATCTGTAGTTGTGTCGCCCCGGGCCTTTTTTTCATTCAGGAGCGGGCTCAAAAGTGCGTTAATTTTTTGTTCCTTATTTCTATACGTGTATCCTGTTGTATTACACTCGTGCTCTCCCTCCCTCCTGCCCTCCTCTCCCCTCCCTTGCTCTCCTCTCCCCTCCTCTCCTTTCCCTTGCCCTTCTCTCCCCTCTCCTGCCATCATCTCTTGTTCCCTCCCCCTCCCCCCTACCCTGCCCTCCTCTCCCCTCCCCAACCAACTTCCTTTCCCGTTCCCCGCCCTCTTCTCACCTCCCCTGCTTTCCTCTGCCCTCCCCTACTTTCTTCTCCCCTACTTTCCACTCCCCTTCCCTGCCCTCCTATCCCCTTACCTACTTTCCTCTCCCCTTCTCTTGTCCTCCTCCTACCCATCCTCCCCCTCTTCTTCCTCCTTCTTTTATTCTCCTCTATGCATCAGGGGACTTGGCCCTTTTGATGTCGAGACTTTTAACAGTTCCGATTTTTTCTTTTCTCTAACTCTGTTCATTTTTCCCTATTATTGAGTCCATGTTCAATTTTCGGTCTACTTTTTTGCTCTTCTCACGATGGCTGTGTTATAAGTACGATGACGATTGTTGATGGTCACTGTACAGTTCAAGGTAACAGTCAAGATAACAGTCAAAATCATCATTCGGATATTGTCATATCTTATATTACATCTCAATATGTAATCTCCTTTGCTTCCCCAGCTCTTCCTTTCTTGTTATTTTCTCCAATTTATATACATACCAATTTCTTTCATAGCATTACCCATGCCGTTCGCAAGGCACATCCCACAGGGACGACCACAGGGAATATCTGTCTCTGCCCCCCCCCCCCCCCCCCCCCCCCCCCCCCCCCCCCCCCCCGCGTGTTTCCCTCTGGTCAGTGCCCCCTCGTCCGACGCCTCCCCTAGATCGCAGCGCTTCCGTTTGCCTGTTATTGCTTTGTCTCTTGTCCTCCTTTCGCCAGTATGAGCCATATATCACCCGGAGAGTGTTCCTCTTTTCCTCTCTCGAAAATGTCATTTCTTTTATCGAATTTATGGAGCTATTACCGCTCCCATTTGCGACGGTGTTATTCTCCGTCTCGCAACTCAATATCGCCGATGGCATGCTAATGCTGTCTTTTATAGTCAACCGTGCAATAAATGGTATGTGATAACTATCTAGTAAAACACAGCTAGTATAGCATTACCACCATCATTGCTAATTACTCCTAATAAGCGTACTGAAAGACGACACCTAATTTTCCCAGTGTTATATTTGATATTATCAAATTAATTTTATCTTATCACTGCGACTGTATCGGGATCTTTACTATGACAATAACCAATCCACAGTAATGCAATGGAAGAAGTGTCGCCTTTGCCAATCAATAATTCATCTTTACTGCGACCTTAGCCTCGCCTTCTTAACCCTACTGAGCCCTGGCAAAATTATAAACAAACGCCACCATTCCCTCTTATCAGTTCAGGGAGAGTGATGTCCTCGGTGATAACAAGAACGACCCCGCGTTTCATTCACGGTGGACGTCGGCCATTAATATCTGAATATGCGTGAAGACCCAAAGCTTCGAGTGACGGATGGCAGCTCTAGCGCCAGGCTTCCATGTTGCACTTCCGCCTTTGCCGTCAGAGGGAAGGTGGACCAAAGTGAAGAATGTAGAGAGCATGTTCATAATTCGATATTCATGACTTTTCACGATTTACATAGGAAGGTGGCCGGAGCGTGACTCGATCTTCATACGGGGCAGGATGGGAGAGCCTGTGACGTCACGGACCATAAAGAGGAGCATCCTGACGATGAACGCGGTGGAAGGGAGTGTGTGAACCTGACAACCATCTTTGCTTGAGAAATGGAATCCCACGGTCCCCATCATGTTCATCTATGTCATGGACTATCAGCGTCTATGAAAATATGGTAGTTGGAAGATAGTGTGGCACAAAAAAGCTGGATATTTTATAGGCTAATATTGGTTGGAGAAATTCAGACTATTGACTATACCAGTGGATTAGAAAATATGAAGATATTAAAGCTAATACTAATCACGAAGTAGTGTACTCATGTGTAGACTTTCACTCCACGCCACGTTTCACTTAGTCAATGACCCCCCCCTCCCTCCTTTATAAGACCGGTATTTTCTTGTAGGAGAAATTATGAAATGTAGATATTCAAGTGCTGAATGATAAATCGTATCATGTAAATTATTATTTCTCCCAAATCACAACAGTTGTCTTCCATTTAGTGATTATCTTCAGTACATACATCATTTATGATATCACTTCACATTTAAGCACCACCAACAACCCCTCATAGTCATATTCACAATCTCTTAAATTTGTAACCCATATAGGCCTCGTCCATCTACTTACCATGACCATTATTGTGTGTGTGTGTGTGTGTGTGTGTGTGTGTGTGTGTGTGTGTGTGTGTGTGTGTGTGTGTGCATATCGTGATTATATTTCGAATCCTTTCCACGAGCCTGAAACACCCCCCACATACGCAACATAACCTTTTCTTCCTATTCATCCCTTCTCTCTGTCTCTTCTTTCTTCCCCCTCTGTTTTCTGTTCTCTGCTTTCCACTCTTCCTTCTCTTTTCTCCTCTCTTCACCTCTTCTCTCCCCCTCTCTTTTCTTCCTTTCTCTCTTCTCTTATTTCTTCTCTTCTCTCCTTTCTTCCTCTCTCTCTTCTCTTCATTTTTCTCCTCTCTCTTCTCTCTTCTCTTCTCCTCTCTCTTCTCCTCCCTTTGCTCGTTTTCCCCTCTTCTCTTATTTCTTCTTCTCCTCTCTCTCTTCCCTTCTCTTTTCTCTGGTTTCTTCTCTGCTCTCCTCTCCTCTCTTCCCCTTTCTCTTCCCTTCTCACTTATCCTTCTCTTCCTTCCTTTCCTTTCTCCTCTCATATATTTCCTTATCTCTTCTCCCCTCTCTTCCTCTCTATCTTCTCTTACCGTCTCTCCTTCCCCCCTCTCTTCCTTTATTCTCTTTTCTCTTCTCTCACTTCTCTTCCCCCCTCTCTTCCCCTCTCTCTTATCTTCCCGTTTCTCCCTTCCCTTCTCCTCTCCCCTCTCATCTCTCTTCTCATCCCCTCTCTCTTCTCTTCCCGTCTCTCCCCTCCCCTATGTTCCCTCGCCTTCACCCACGCCGACCCATTTCTCTCGAATTATCGCGTAAGACACAGCGGCAGCACGCCCATTCACGCCCCGGTCCTTTGGCTTCCGTGGATACTTGGGTGATGTTTGTCGTATTTTTAGTCAGAAGGATGTGGTAGATGAAGTGTTTTTAAAAAGTGGATTGCGTGTAGTTTTGTATGTGGATGAGGTGGTTTTGAAAGTGGATTGCTTATGGTTGTGTATGTAGGTGTTTTTTTTAAAGTGGATTGCGTGTGGTTTTTGTATGTGGAAGTGGTTTTAAAGTGGATTGCGTGTGTTTTTGTATGTGGGTGAAGTGGTTTTAAAAGTGGATTGCGTGTGGTTTTGAATGTGGGTGAGGTGTTTTTGAAAGTGGATTGCTTGTGGTTTTTATATGTGGGTGAAGTGGTTTTGAAAGTGGATTGCGTGTGGTTTTGTATGTGGGTAAAGGGGTTTTAAAGTGGATTGCGTGTGGTTTGTGAGTGTTTAAATGTAGGTGTGTATCTTTTCCTCTGTGTGCTTGGTAGGTTGGATTCGTTCGTTTACCTACATATAAAGTACGGAAATCTATGTACTTTTTCTGTACACATTCAGCAAAATGTGATAACGTAACTCTATCATGTATTCCCTTGTGTTTGTATATACTGTGAACGTTGAAGTTTGTTTATTTTGGCGTGTGCTCCGACATTGAATCACACTCCCTTTAATCCCCGAGGAAAATGCGAGAATGGGGTCATTAAGAAGCTCTGACCCAGCCGTGAAACGAGGTTGCAGGCGGTGCGTCTCGGCACAACCTCGCCCCAACCCCGGCATTCGGAACCCCTGCTCGGCCCAGGCCACATCTGTCAGTCATCGTCCAACACACTCGGTAGTTGTAGATTTGACAAGTTTTTTTTCATAAAAATCAAATCTTAAAAAAGAAGTAAACTAAAAATCTATTCCTACACGTCTTACAAAAAAAAGAAAGACGAAAAACCTGCCTGGCTTTTCGAGGACTTTGGGTTAGCGGAAGAACTCAGAGACATCTATTTGCATTCTACTTCCAAACTCTGACCTTATCTTAAGCCCGACTTGGCCAGCTTCCATCATGGCAAGGGCGGGGGCGGGGGGGGGGGGGGGGGGGAGGATGGAAGAGAGACGAGGAGGAATAGGAATCAAAGGGGGTTAGGGGAGGCAGGGCAGAGAGGGGTGGGAGAAAGAGGGGGGAGAGAAGGAGAGGGAAGTCGCCTTGGTACTTCCTTGTTATTGGGTCCTTCACAAGTCCCAGACGGACGTTTATACCCTAGATGCATACGTGGGCGGTCGGAGCTGCGAGAGTTCCGCCTCGGGAGTCGACATCTCCACGTAGACACTAAAACAGGCTTTTGTGCTTTAATATCGCGCGGTAGGAAGGGGAGGGTGCAGAGGGAAAGATAGTGGATGAGAGAGATATACAGAAAGTGTTGCGAGGGAAGGAGAGAAAGAGAGAGGGAGAGAGAGAGAGAGAGAGAGAGAGAGAGAGAGAGAGAGAGAGAGAGAAATGAAAGAGGGGGAGAGAGAGAGACGGACAGAGATAAGGTGATAGAAAGAGAGACCGAGAAACAAACGAACGATAGTCAAAGGGATAGACAAATATCTACACGCACAACCACATGCACTCACACACACACACACACACACACGAATATACACACACAGACGAACGAACACATAGACGAATAACAAAGAAGAAGAAGAAGAAGAAGAAGAAGAAGAAGAAGAAAGAGAGAGAGAGAGAGAGCGAAAGGCCACAGTAGTTCGCGGCGTGGAAATACCAAGCGCGGGGTGACATCACGAGCAAAATAAAGAGTAACGTATCTTTGGCGACTTAGTGCAAGGCCTCGGCAAGGGAGAGGCTGCACGGAAACCATAGTCTCTCATATTGGTCCGAGTGGGCGTGTGTAATGGGTCATAGGCGGGGTAATGTGGCATGTGACTTGCCACAATAGCGTGGGTGCATGTATATTGAGTGAAGATGTCATTGCTTGCATATGATCTATGAAGATGAGTATGCTTGCGTGGGTGTGTGCTTTAAGGGAAGAAGATATTTGTCCCTAAAAGCATATATATTCATTGAATTTGAAGTGTGTCGGTTGATGAGTTGTTAGGTTGGTTTAACTAACAGAACGATACTAGATTTTCATTATGATATGAATTAAGTTGATCGATTTCACTATTGAGGAATTCATTTGCCATTTCATCTTGATATAAGAGAATGATT
>BOPN01000759.1:309030-324030 GCA_017312705.2 Penaeus japonicus
TTTGTTTATTTGTGTGCATAGTGTGTTTATCCTCGTTTCTAGTGCTAAACATGCCTATCTTCCCACGTGTTCTTGTGTGTGTGTGTGGTTAGTTGACATGTGCGTAAACAGAGCTCGTGTGAAGAGTATTAGTGGTTTGGGTATTGATGCGTTAACTTGACCGATGACGAAGGACCACGTGATCTATGATATGTTTTATTGTTTCTTTATTATCATTGTCGTGTTATTTATTTGTCAATTCATGTTTTAGAATTTTGTTTGGTTTAGACTTGATATCTCTTGAATTATTTTTTGCGTTGCAATCGCTCTAAAGGTTGTGTTAATGAAAGAGTGTCTATTTGAAATATGAGTATGGGATTCCGTTTGTTCTTACGATACGTGTGTCTTTCTGAGATTCAGTTCCTGTTTGTGTGAGCCTATGTGTTTGCATGTGTATATATGTGCATATATAGATATGTATGTGTGGTTATACACGTGCCAATCCCAGAAATCATTCACAGATTAGACCACAAGGGACCGAAAATGTAGTCGAATGATCCCCAAACAGCCATGAGTTCCGTCGCGTGAGAACTGGAGATCGAGAGTTTATGGCACCAGAGCTTTCTTCATGACCCAGATATTGAGTGCCATGAGCTTATGGGATTAAGTGGCACTGCACAGGCACTTCCTTAGAACCTGTTGTCACATTAACGAAATTACTCCGGAACTTCCTGTGTGAGAGGGGAATCTATGTTGTTCTGTGAAACATTCTTGCTTTTGGTTCGACTAGTTAGCTAATATGTTAGGAAATGAATAATATATGCAACGTGCAGAAGAAGAAGGAAGGAGATAGAGAGAAATGAAAAGGCAAAGAAAGTAAAGTAAACGGTGATAGGAAGAAACAATAGGCAACTGTTCGACACAAGAGGTAGCGCCTTATAAATCATTCTAATCGAAAAAGTGTCCGGGACTGAGATGTATCAAGGGGTTTCACGCGCTTAGTATTAGCGGCAACTGCCAAGGAGGAATGTCGAGCGATCCCTCTGAGAAACGATTTGGACGTACCTTTAGTTCTGAACTTAAACTGGAATTTGGGAAAGGAGAATATAAATAAGTGCGCATGCATGGACGCTTGAATACACACACACACTCACACACACACACACACACACACACACACACACACACACACACACACACACACACACACACACACACACATATATATATATATATATATATATATATATATATATATATATATATATATATATATATATATATATATATATATATATATGTATCATAATGAGGTTGATACGTATTAATCCTTTTGCGAACAATTCATTCAAGTCAAGTGAAATATTGATAGATATCTTTCCCGTCATTTGCGTGAACAAAGAAACCAATGTGTAGATCCAAAAACACATGTACATGAATAATTTAAGACCGAATTCAGGTCACACTCGCTTCTCTCACGCCATAAGTGATATTGTAGTGAATTTTGGATATATTGGACATATGACACGGAACAAGTTGGAATTGTGTACATGGAATTCAGCATGTTTGAACAGAGATTAGTATCGTCATTGCTAGGTTTTTATCTCATTTCAGTGTCGTAAACTTCATCATCAACATCACCATCATCATCTGCGTAATTATTATGCTGATATTTTTGGTTCTTTGAATGTTATGATTATCATCATCATCATGACCGTCATTAACATCACCATAATTACCAGGGGAAGTAAACAGGCGACCAGGCGAGGGAACAGACGACCAGGGGAAGTAAACAGACGACCAGGAGAGGGAAACAGACGACCCGGCGAGGGGAACAGACGACCCGGCGAGGGGAACAGACGACCAGGCGAGGGGAACAGACGACCAGGAGAAGTAAACAGACGACCAGGCGAGGGGAACAGACGACCCGGCGAGGGGAACAGACGACCAGGCGAGGGGAACAGACGACCAGGCGAGGGGAACAGACGACCAGGAGAAGTAAACAGACGACCAGGCGAGGGGAACAGACGACCAGGCGAGGGGAACAGACGACCAGGCGAGGGGAACAGACGACCCGGCGAGGGGAACAGACGACCCGGCGAGGGGAACAGACGACCAGGCGAGGGGAACAGACGACCAGGCGAGGGGAACAGACGACCCGGCGAGGGGAACAGACGACCAGGCGAGGGGAACAGACGACCAGGCGAGGGGAACAGACGACCAGGCGAGGGGAACAGACGACCCGGCGAGGGGAACAGACGACCCGGCGAGGGGAACAGACGACCAGGCGAGGGGGACGGACGACCAGGCGAGAGGAACAGACGACCCGGCGAGGGGAACAGATGACCCGGCGAGGGGAACAGACGACCAGGCGAGGGGGACGGACGACCAGGCGAGAGGAACAGACGACCCGGCGAGGGTACAGACGACCCGGCGAGGGAAACAGACGACCAGGCGAGAGGATCAGGACGACCCGGCGGAGAGGAACAGACGACCCGGCGAGGGGAACAGACGACCCGGCGAGGGGAACAGACGACCAGGCGAGGGGAACAGACGACCCGGCGAGGGGAACAGACGACCAGGCGAGGGGAACAGACGACCCGGCGAGGGGAACAGACGACCCGGCGAGGGGAACAGACGACCAGGCGAGGGGAACAGACGACCAGGCGAGGGGAACAGACGACCAGGAGAGGGGAACAGACGACCAGGGAAAGTAAACAGACGACCAGCTGAGGGAAACGGACGAACAGGAGAGGGAAACAGACTAGCAATAGAGGAAATGAGAAGACCAGGCGAGGGGAGCAGATGACCAAGCGAGGGCAACACACAACCAGGCAAAGGCAACACACGACCAGGTGAGCGGAACAAACGACCAGGTGAGGGGAAACAGAGAGTAGGTGACGCAAGAGGGGTATTCTTGGTTCCATGAAGATTGGCATCTGAAGTAAATATTTAAGTGAGGGGAGTGTGAAAGCGTGTGGATGCGGGAGGAGAGGGGAGGGGAGGATGAGAGGAGGAGAGAGGGGAGGGAAGGGGAGAGAGAGAGGTTAAAGAGGACAGGGAAGAGAAAAGGATGGGATGGGGGTGGGGTGATTGGAGGAGGGAGGAGGGGATGGGGGAGGGGGAGAGGAGTTAGAAAGGTGTGAGAAAGAATTGAGAAAAGAGGAAAAAGAATCATAATGATCAGAATGACGATGATAACAATAATGATAATGAAAATGATAGCAATGATAATAATAATAATTATGATAATAATAATAATAGTAATAACAATATCAACAATAATAATAATGATGATGACAATGCCAGTACTGATGATAATGATAATATCAACAATAACAATAATGATGATAATTATAAAAATTACAAAAATAACAATATCAGTATCAATGATAAAGATAATGATGATATGGTTATTATAATAATGATAGTAACAAACATTTTGACATCAGTGATGATAACAATGTTAATAACAATGGTTATAATAGATACATACATATATACATAGTTAAATAGATGGATAATCATATCATTTTATCATCATTATCATTACTATCATTAATATCATTATTTTGATTACGATTATTCTCTCCTTGCTCTGCTTATAATTGTCATTGTCATTATTATTATCAGTTTTAGTACCATCATCATTATTATTTATTTTATCATCATCATTATCATTATTACCATTATCAACATTATTACCGTTATCCTCATTATTGTTATATCATCATCATTATCATCAGTGTCGTTGTTATCACCTTCATCCTTATCATTATTAGTTTATTATCATTATCATTGATATCATTATTATCATCATTATGATTATCATTAACATTATAATTGTTATTACAATTATTGTTATCATTATCAACACCAATATCATTATTAAATTTATTTTCATTATCATTATTGCTATCATCATTATTTTTTTATCAATATCGTTGTCACAATCTTTATCATTACTATTAGTATTATTATCAATATGCTCATAATCGCTTTTATGATAATAATAACAATAATGATAATAATAATAATAATAATAATAATAATAATAATAATAATAATAATAATAATAATAATAATAATAATAATAATAATAATAATAATAATAATGATAATGACAGTAATAATGATAATAATAATAATAATAATAATAATAACAATGATAATAATAATTATTATTATAATAATAATGATGATTATCATTATTATTATCATCATCATCAATCTTATTATCATTGTCATTATCATTATCATCATTGGTATCATTATTATAATTACTATTCATTATCATTATAATGATCATTATTGTTATGATCATCATTATTATTATCATTATTATCATCACCATTATCATTATAATCATAATAATCATTACATCATTATTATCATTATCATTATATCATAATCATCATTATTAACATTACTATCATAAGAATAAGAAAAACAAGAATAAGAACAAGAAATACAAAAAGAGAAAACGAAGATGAAAAAGATAACGAAAATTTTGAATGATGATGGTGATGATGATGAAAATGAAGATGGTGGTAATGATAATAGTAGTAAAACAGAAAGGATAATAACAATAATGCTAATAACCAACAATAACAATGTTAATGATAATAATGATAATTCGATATAAATAATGGTAACATAAATAGCAACATGAGAGTAACAAAATAATATTTGATATAACATAGATGATAATAATGATAGTGATTGCAAAAATATGAATGAGAGCAATGAAAACAATAGTGTCGACCAGACATGCAATAATTCCATCATTTATTTAGACAATAATTAAATTAATGATGGAATGATGATATATAAAAAAATATATAGAAATGCACGTACTGGGAAGGTGAAAACAAATAAAGATGAGAAATGTGTGTGTGTGTGTTTGTGTGCATGACAAGTCTTGTAGTACAAAATGTGATTTCAACAAACCAGCTAACAGAATGGAAAAAAATATTTTTTCCTTTGTATATAATTAGCTCTCCTTTCACGACAGTCTATTGATGTCCCTGTGTCCTCTCGTGCCCTTAGTTTTTGTGTTTTTCTCTTGTCTACTCGCGTAATGTATTCCTACATTCGTTCTTTATTCTTATTCTACGTTCCTTGATACTAGTTTTCGTTATTGTCATCTTTGTATGCATGATACTGAAATGATCTAAATGTAATGCACCAAAGTAGTTCTTCCAGACATGCAATAATTCCATCATGCACTAGATTAGACTTTTCCTTAGCTTGGACATCGTTAACCACCTAAGGCGCCAGAATGAGTTAGCAATGAGTGTGCGAGTTCATGTGTGTGTGTGTGTGTGTGTGTGTGTGTGTGTGCGTGCGTTACTGTCTGTATGAATATGTGTTTGTTGTTTGTTTGTTTGTTTGTTCGTTTTTTGCGTGTGTGTCTTCGTCTGTCTCTTTTTGTCTGTGGGGTGTAACTCTCCATTGTTTATGCTGTACTCGTATTCAAGTGCTTACGTGTTAGTGTGTGTGATCTTATCAGTACACACTTACTTTTAAATATTTAAGTGTCCCATATAAGATTCTTGCGTCACTTGTTTTGTGTACAGGTAATATATGACAATTTTATGTATTGCGGAAATCACACAAATTATATTGTTCTATCAAAATTAGATTACAGTCTTCCTCGACGATATAAAATATTCAAGTCTCAACATTTATTAGATTTCGTAGGTACATGTCAATTGGAAATGTATCACCTACTTGCGTGTTAATAACTTCATGACTAATGTTAAGAATATACGAAAATTTCATGCATTTTCCTCATATCAAGAGCTGCGTATTTCTAGCACTGAAGTCACGAGTAATACAGAAAAGATAAAAATCCTACACGTGTGTATACCGTATGAGTTTAACGATGATAAAGTGTAGAAAAATGATTTTAAAAATTCGTTTTGTATGTGAATAATAAGAGTGAAGTATGGGGGCGTATAATGCTATGTTCAACCCTAGACCACATGAGATTAGTCACACATATCTGCATCAATGTTGCATGCGCCTTCGTTCTGTCTTATAAGGAAGTATTATGGAAATTCTTGAAGCAGTAAAGAGCATCGCGTCTTTCATATTCTGACCTTGACCTTTGACCCGAGAGCTCGATGCGTCATACAGACATGCACTAACGGTCCATCCCTCCTCTTTCTTTTCTCTCTCTCTCTCTCTCTCTCTCTCTCTCTCTCTTCGGATACCCCCTTCTCTCCCTCTCTCTTCTTTCTATCTCTGTTCCTCTCTCTCTCTCTCTCTCTCTCTCTCTCTCTCTCTCTCTCTCTCTCTCTCTCTCTCTCTCTCTCTCTCTCTCTCTCTCTCTCTCTCTCTCTCTCTCTCTCTCTCTCTCTCTCTCTCTCTCTCTCTCCCCCTCCCCCTCTCTCTCTCTCTCTCTCTCTCTCTCTCTCTCTCTCTCTCTCTCTCTCTCTCTCTCTCTCTCTCTCTCTCTCTCTCTCGCTCGCTCGCTCTCTCTCTCTCCCGGTTAAAAACCCTACGGTCAACTTCAGAGCCAAAGAGACAGACACATTACAAGACTTATCTCAGTTTCCCGTGCTTGCGTGGTCCGTGCATGACGGGTGTATGGCATTACAGGGAGAGGGTTGCCAGCAGGCCGAGGGAGGCGTGGCGAAGCGCAGGGCGGTGTGGCAGAGCTGTAACTTTAGATCAATAGGTGGCATGACCCATCAAGAGTTGCTTGCAGCCCTCCCTCTCGGTATCTCGTTCGCTCTCGCTCTCTCTCTCTATCTATCTCTTTCTCTCTATCTATCTATCTATCTATCTATCTCTTTCTCTCTCTCTCTTTCTCTCTCTCTCTCTCGTTCGTTCTATCTTTCTTTATTTCTTTCTCTCTCTCTCTCCCTCTCTATCTTTCTCTCTCTCTCTCTCTTTCTCTCTCTCTCTCTCTCTCTTTCTCTCTTTTTCTTTCTCGCTTTCTCTCCCCCCCTCCCTACTCTCTCTCTACCTCCCCCCTCTCTCTCCCACTCCCGTCTCCCTCCCTCTCTGGTCATTTTCCTCTCCCCCCTTCTCCTCCCCACCCCCCTTCCCACCCTCACCCCAATCCCTCTCAATTCCCGACCACTCCTCACGCCAGATCCCAGCTTTTGTCACGTTCACGGTCCCCCTGACGCTATCGCCGTGCCCTGGCTTTATCTCCTTCCCGTCCCAGGTCTTCTTTTACTCTGCTTCTCAGTCGTTATTCTCTTTTCTTATTATTCATCGGTGAGTTTTTTATTCGTACGAGAGAGATGAAAAGAATGAGTAAAAGGAAGATGGGGAGGGATAGGCAGGTACTAAGTCTGGTTGTTTGTCTGTCTGCAGGAAGATAGTGAAAGAGTGAAGCAGAGAAAGAGAGAGAGAGAGAGAGAGAGAGAGAGAGAGAGAGAGAGAGAGAGAGAGAGAGACAGACAGACACACAGACAGAGAGAGAGAGAGAGAGAGAGAGAGAGAGAGAGGGACAGACAGACAGAGAGAGGGAGAAAGAGAGAGAGAGAGTGACAGACATGCAGACAGAAAGAGGGAGAGAATAGAAAAGGTTAAACAAAAGAAACAACTCGATAACGAGCACAAGCCATAACCAACAATCAAAAAGTGTATGGATCTTGGCGGGATCAATAGGCAGTTTGTCAACGTCCCGTGAGTTTGTGTTGTGCACGATCTTCAAGCGCCAAAATCATACATGCAATTAATTTGAGATTGAACTGGATGTCTCTATGCTTCGATATACTCCTCCCACCCTCCCCCTCCCCCCCTCCTCGTTTGGCGTAATTGACAACTTGGTCTTTTATTCAGTTTTTCTCTTCAGGTGATACGTTTTTTCTTCAGATTGATATAACTTAGTTTAAGGCGACATAAACTCCCCTCAGGTAATATTACTTCCTTCCAGAGGACTTAATGTTCCTTTGCTCTAATATAACTTCACTTCACTCAGATTATATGATTTTCATTCAGGTGGCGTGATTTGACTTCAGATGGTGCGTTTTGTAACTTTCATTGAGGTGATATGACTCAGTTTCGGATGATGTAATACCCTCTCAGGTGATAGAGGAATTTTTATTCAGCTGACATAAACTTCATAGGGTATACTGATTTTAGGGTAATGATTTGAGGTGTTGCAATTTCACTACATAACTTACTTCAAGTGGTTCACTCATATGTAACTTCATTCAGGTCCTAAGACATCAAGTGTTTATAGCTTCAGATGCCGTAACTTCATTCAAATACTTCATTTAGGTGGTCTAACTTCCCTTTATTTGATGTGTTACGTATGGGTGATGTGATTTTCCGTGTACTTATGTCTCTTCTCTTCAGATGATATGATGTTCTTCAGGTTGAATTGACGCCATTCTTTTGTTTCAGCTGATATAACTTATTTAGTGTGATTAGATGACGTACCTTGTCATACCTCTAGGTTGTGTAACTGTGTGTATTTCCTTTTAGTGACGCAAGTTATTCCAAGTTCCCTTCCCATAGCTGGCGTATTAAATTAATAGCAAATCTATTATCAATCACGCTATACCTATTCCATCTAATGCTGGGGCTACATCGGTCGGCATTAAACTTTCCTTTTTGTAAAAATAATGATATTGCTTCTCTACATTTTATCTTATCTACTGGACAAACGATTTAACATCTCGATTCTCAAGAAAAGTCGTATAGAAAAAGGGACGAACTCTAGCAAGATTATCAAAGCTGATAGGCAATGTTCTCAGAAAGAAGGAAAGGCGTTTACATAAAGTACTAAGAATGCCCAGGTGAATCATCTACAGAAGAACACATTTATTCCAGGGGTATTATATGAAGGGCTTGTTCATTTTCCAACGGTAGTACAAATGATATTGCATGATTGGCCTGATGACAACGATAGTAATGATGGTAATATCAGTGATTATTATTATTATCGTTGCTAAGGTTATTGTTATTATAATTTTAATTATTATTGTTATTATCATTATTACTATTATCATTATTATCATTACAACAAGCATCATCATCATCATCATTACGACACTCATCATCATCATCATTACAACAATCATCATCATCATCATCATCATAGTAGTAATAATAATAATGATAATAATAACAGTAAAGAAACAAACAATAATATTAATAAACAGAGATATGACTATCTATCTAATGTAAAAAAAGGCAAAGTAAAAGTAGCATTAGCATATTCATGTCCAAGACAAGACGCTATCTTGATCATCTGTGTTGATAGGCAAATATATTCAGAGAAAAGCACAATGACATGAAAACATAAGAAAGGATGGGACAGTAAGATACGAAAGCACTAGAAGAATAAATAGAATAGGAATAATGATATACTCACCTTCCAAACTAAGGTAAAAAAATACGAGCTTAATTACATAATTATCATCTGTTACATCACTTCGTTTCATCCCATTTTCATTTAAAAATAATGTTAGAGAATTCAACTAAAGCCAATGCTACGATTCTAAATCATCATAACGTCCTCCATCATTTTTCTTTTTTCAAACTGAGGTCAAAGAATCCAAAGATAGTCATACGAGCTTGAATAATTTCCCTGGCCTTGCTATTTGACTTTTGAGTCCCAGGTGCCGCTTGAGTATTCTCGTCCATCATATTTGATTAACTTTTTTCGAAATATCAGATCTCTGAATACCTTACCCGCAAGATTATTTTAGTGAGCAAACTTTTCTTTTCCCGGCATCTGCGAAATACTACAAGGCGAATCTACGAATTATTAGGCTTCGGATAAAGGGATTATTACTGAAACATCACTTTGTGAATCCTTAAGACCTTGATATATAGCTCAAGAAGAGGATTATTTCGGCGAGTAAACTGTTCCTTTCTTATTTTCCTCCTGATAAAGCGGCATCAGATATTTAACACATTCTCCTCTCATTCTTATATACATATATGCATTTTTTCTCTAAGTAATTACAACGAGCACGAGTAACTGCAGAGTAAACATTTCTCCTCCCTTTCTTCCGTTTTCTGCTTTCTTTTCTTTGTAAAGCGCTTCTGACCTGCCTAATAGACGGTGATTGTACAGGATGCTTGAATAAATACTTTTTTGTGTGTGTTCTAGTGCTTGTGTGTGTGTTTCAGTGTTGCTGTATTTCGAGTAAGAGAAAAAGAGTGAGACTAGAGAGAGAAAGAGAGAGAGAGAGAGAGAGAGAGAGAGAGAGAGAGAGAGAGAGAGAGAGAGAGAGAGAGAGAGAGAATCAGACAGATGGAAAGCAGATAGATGTATGTTTATATATGCATTGTGGCTACAATAATCTGACTAATCATGATAGCATGTGTGTAATAATGAAGTCACGCACATTGCAGACGATCGATTGACTACAATGTTAGCCTTGCAGTCATCATCAAATGCATTGCAATTACATCGACTTCCAACTAGACATTGCCATAATACACACAGCATACCACATCATCACTTGCAAATGATCTGTAACAATTTTAACTATAATTGACATAAATTTTCATTACTTTTACCGAATCTGATAATATGCATAATGTTTCATAAACCTTCTATTTACAGCACAAATTGCCACATGATTTTGTTTAATTGCGTGATAACGTCTCCGGTCACGCGAGGCCCTGACGCCACACCGGCTTGCGTGACATGACAGGGTCACCACGCCCAGGGGCCCGTGTGGGGAGTGTCTAGCAATGACCCTTGAGGAGACATGATATAACAGTCTGAAGAGGAATCCGATTTGACTCGCAACGTCACGGATTTTGTTTTCGTAGTTACATATCCACAGCGTGGATCTTATATTTTCTCAAGCGATATTTTGCTTGGCTTTTGCCAAAATATGTCCCCTAGTGTTTTGAGTACCTTGATTTTTTTTTCTTTTTTTCTTTTTTTTCTTTTTTTTGTTCCCTTATAGCTTGGTATCAGGAATGAGACATACGCGGGGCAGATGCGTGGGATCGCGAGACCAAATATCAAGCCGCGTTTCCGGGAGAAGCTGATAAGACGAATGCCAGTGGGATAAAGACGATATCAAAGCAGGGCGGGAGGAGGGGAGGGGGGGGGGGGTTAGTCTTAAAGGCTCCATGCTTTGTCTCAGACTCTTTGAACTCACTGATCGTTATTTATTCTTCGGTTGCAAAACAAACAAAAATGGTTATATGCATGTTTAGATATACTCCATTTCCCGTCAATTGCTTGTCTGAAATATTATAGAGACTGTTTCGTATCTTCAATTGCCTTCCTGTAACCATAGCTATTTATATTCACAAATTTACTGTATATATCGTTTCTTCTGAATTTCACACGAGTTTTTTAATCAATAATCTCACGGCAGCTTCGGGCTTTGGGGTCAGCAGATCACCGACCTTTACGTTCGCGTGAAAGACAAAAAAAAAAAAAAAAAAAAAGCAAAGAAAAATAATCGGCTGCTTCGTGTATAAAGCTTATAATAATATTTGATAATGATGTGTATATGTAACCTCGCTCGGCCTGGCTATATAAAAATAAAGAAATAAATACATATTGTCCATCAATTTCCTAAAAGGAAAATATTTATATCCAGACGTCAGAGAGTGAAAACACAGGCCGATAGAAAACGGATAAACAAAAGAAAATCGACGAAAAGAACACGAGTGAGACTGACGCTAAAAATGTCTCTTCGTTGATATTGCATGTTATGTGATGTTTATGTTATCATGCATTAAAATATGAAGAAATTGTGATAGCGAAGGAGATAACTAATCGGCCAACAGTGTCCGTATCATTATCATTATTATCATGATTATTCATGGTAACCGTAATGTGTTGATTTTCATCATAACAGCATTATTGTTTTCTTCCTTACTATTTTCATCATTTTTGTCAGCACTGTGTCATTATCGTTATTATCCTTCATTACTGAAATATCATCATTATTGCTGTTATCATCTATATTATTATCATTATTATTATTATCATGACTATTATCATTATTTCTATCATCATCGTATCATCATTATTATTATCATCATCATTGTTATTATCATTAGATAATAATGATTATGATAATCCATACTATTATTATACAAATCGTCATCATAATTAACATAATCATCATCATCATAATTATTAGCATTATCCCACTCCTCCTCCTCATCATCAACCTCATTATCATAGTTATTATAGTAATTAATAATATCATTATCATTAACGAACATGTATCATGTCCATCATCATTATTATCTTTAAATTAGATTGTCTTCAAATTTAAGTTAATCAGCATTGTTATCATCATCATCTTCATCATCAGTACTATCATTATTGTTATCATTATGATTAGTAGTAGTAGTCTTATTATTAGTATCGTCATTATCGTCATTACCGTCATTAATATGATTATTATCATTAGTGTTATTTATATTATCTTTAATCTTATCCTCTTTTTTAATTATTATCATTATTGCTGTTGTTGTTGATGCTGTTGGTAATATTATCATTATCGTTGTTACTATTATCATAACTATTATTATTATCTTCATTATTGTTATCCTTATCATCATTATCCTTATTATCAATATTATGATTACTATTACTATTATTGATATTATCAATATCACTACTGTTATCATTATCATTATCATTTTTATTTTTGTTGTTATGGTTCAGATTATCATCATTATCATTATTGTCATTATTATCCTTTTGTATCACTCTTATTATCATGGTTATTATTTACGTCATCATTGCTATCATCCTTTTTATAGATTGATTGGTTCCATTATCATTATCATTACTATCATTATTGTCATCATCGTTATCAATATGATCATTATCATTATTGTTGCTATTATCAAAATATTTTCATCATAATCATCATTGTTATCATTATCATTTTTGTTATTGTCACTTTTATCATTATCATCATTATTAGTATCAATATAATAATTATTATATTCATTACTTTTATCATCATTATTATCATTAATGTCATTCTTATTATTTTCCATATCATTATCATCATTATTACTATTACTGTTATTATCATTATCATCTTAAGCATCATCATCCTTCTTGTCATTATCATTGTTATCATCATCATCCCATTTGTTATTATAATAAATATCATCGTTATCATTGTTATAACAATTAACACCATCTTATTACAACTGTTATTACTCTATCATTATAATCGTTACCAATATCATTATCAAAATTAAAACATTATCATCAATATCATTCACTACTCCCATCATCACCAACCTCACTATCATTAGCATTATCATCATAACCATTGTGACTTTTACAAACACAATAAATATTCGGAAAACTGGCAACTCAATCTTTAGTATTAGTAATCTTTTTGTATGAAAATGCATAATCAATATTTCATCTCATTGCATAAATCGAAGAAATACGATGATAAGAGATACAAGATAAATATGACAACAAGATAAGCCAAAACGATTCAGAGAATGAGAAATAATGAAATAGAAAATATATAATGAAAACGTGGATCGTAATAGAGTCATCTATTCCCAAGGAAGGTTTCTTTGAAAGGAATTTCACGTATGCATAACAAGTCCCCTCTTAGCATTTGATTAAGCATTTGATCACACTTACGGGATGGATCAAATTTTAAATGATTTCAAGACCTCAACATAACTATTGATTGAATATTATAAAGAACGAAAATACCGTCAGCACTTTAAGGTTAAACAACAGTGCCAGGTAGCGACGGGTGCCAAAAATAGTGGGATGTTAGGGCTGTATATGTGCTGTAATTATGCCTTTATGACCGAGGTTGACAAGTTCAGAAATTCCATATCCCTGATGAGATGTGATAAGATATCTTATCTTTTCCTTGCATTGGATGTTACGTCATTGAAGTTAACTTTAATTACCGAATTCTCTCTCTCTCTCTCTCTCTCTCTCTCTCTCTCTCTCTCTCTCTATCTCTCTCTCTCTCTCTCTTTTGTTGCTGTAACATGTTTTTTTTAAGTGTGTTATCATTATAGAAGTATACGCATGGCATGACCTTAAAATATCTCATAAACCTGAAATACCCATGAAGAACAACTGTGAATAATCTTACGATCTATTTCTTTGAAAATAATCACACCACATATCCTATATGTAAAAAGAAGGGTGAAACAATTATTCCTTATATGCTTTTTTATGATACCTTAAACCATCACTTCCACAAAAACCGGTGCCTGCCTCCCTGAAACGCGTGCGTTCGAAAATGGAGACGCTCGCCAACCCGCTATTGATCCCTACGCATTCGACTGACGATGTTCTCATTCCGTCTGCTTTGATCTGAAAATATCCTATTACTCCTCCATTATTAAGCTGGGGGAAATCCTAGGCGTTGAGCGCCGTTCTCCTGTTACGATTCTCAGACACGCAAAGCGAGGACACATGTCTCGTTTTGTGATCCCGATCAACGCAGGTTTAAATTGTCACTTTGAAATCGCTTGTGTCTGGCGCCAGGATAACGTGCCGTGCCTCCTTCGCCGCCTCGACTGTCTTTGTTTTTGAGTATTTTATTATAAATCCTCTGCATTCCTTTTCCTACTGTCGTTATTTGAGGTCAGTTAGGGACACAAGAGGGGGGGGGGGGTTCGTTGACCTAAATATAGCTAATTGCGAAAGTTATGTGTATAGGGGCAAGGGGGTCGGAGAGGTGAGAGGGGAGAAGGAGGAAGGGGAGTAAGGGAGGAGAGGGGACGCCAATGAGCCATGGCGCCAACTTCCTTTGTTTGTGTTCTCGGCGCCGATGACTTACACTCTCGGGACCTTGTAATGACATAGCTATCCGTTGCTGTGCATTATTTGGGTCGCTCCTGGTTATGATGGTGAGCTGAACTAACATGATATATGCGTGTGTGTGGTGTCTGTTCTTTTGTGGTACGGTACGTGTTGTATGTTTGTTTTATGGTGGATGGGAGAGAAACGGATTAGGTTAAGGGAGAGCGAGGGTAAGAGAGAAAGAGATGGGGAAAGAGAGAGAGAGAGAGAGAGAGAGAGAGAGAGAGAGAGAGAGAGAGAGAGAGAGAGAG
>BOPN01000759.1:374030-381530 GCA_017312705.2 Penaeus japonicus
CTGCCACTTATGGATACCCTTATTATATGAACATTGAATTATTACATTTTGATGACATAATTCCCCCAAGCATCATGGGATTTTGTGAAGTGTGTAGACTAATGTACCCTTTTGTCAGTCTTATAAAGATCATATGGTTTCTTTGCCATTTGAGTATTTATTTGTCCATTCAATGAAACACTTTTGTCTTACTCTCTAGGAATTAGCCAAGATTCATAGAGTTCTACATCAGGGTCTAAAGAAAGCGCAAAACAACCCTCATGCCTATAGTGTGTCTCAAGTCTTCCTCGATAATCAAGAAAAACTTCTAATTTATGGAGAATATTGTGCTAATCTCACCTCGGCTCAACAAGAATTAGAAGACACTATGAAGAATAATGATGCTGCACGCCAAAAAATTCAGGTGAGGCCATTCTAGTATATTTTCTAAAAGTTTTGGTTCATGCCAAAAAAAGCATTTTCTCCAACTTGGCTTTTGTCTGTGTCTGTTTGTCCTTGTTTATTTTGAGTTAGGATTTTAGATGATGATAAATTTGTTTTCAGTTACATGTGACAATGATTGAAAACAATACCACTTCACTGAAATTTTTTTGATATAGCATTATAATTCATTGCATTTTCCTGTTCCTCATGGTATATTAGTGTTGTACTAAAATACCTGAAATACTGTTATTAGTCATTCTAACCTTAATGTTAATGCTACTATTAAAAACCGATGTAACACAGATGAAGACTCTTTTCTCTTGCTAAGGCTTCCCTTTAATAGATTTTGATTGTACTATTTCTATATTTCATATTTTGCATGGATACTGCATTTTCAGATTTCTAGGTTTCTAGCCTGTACAATTGTTTCTTTCCTTTAACCCATTCACGCCGGGGCCGTTCTGGCTTTGCACGGTCGCAATACCGGGGTTCTCGAACGCATAAGCCTAACGCCTCGAGATTCTCTGGCGCACAAGCCATGAGCCTGGGTTGCCCGCTCACTCTACCCGAGCGCGAGGCTTCCCCTCATAGCTTGTCCAGGACGTCTGACGCGAAAACCACAATACGTGCTATCACGTCAACCGACGTGAATGGGTTAACTTCTAAAGACTACATGGCATTCAGCATATCTGTCCCCCTAGACACATTTCAGGTGTAAAGTATCACAGTTACTCTTCACATTTGAAAGAATTGTTGCATTTACCCCTCAAATATTAAGGAAAATAAGCTACCATGAATACAAAACACATGTGTAAAAACAAGCAAATATTGCACAAATAAGTAGAGAAAAAAATATGTTGCATCATAGAAAGACAGTAAATTATTCATGCAGATATATAAAGAGTGAAAAGACAAAAATATACTATGAGTCAAAGAAAACTGAGGCTAAGGGAAAGGAAGGTCTATTAGGGGCATAGGGATGTGGGGCTGATAGTGTGGATATGGGTGGAGGAAATACAAGACATAAGAAGCAATATGAAGCATGTTTTGCCATTGAAAACTATGAAATGATCACTTAGATGTATGAATAGTTAAAAGTCAATGATATACCATAATGCAACTATACTGTATGTTATGTAAGAGTATGGTTTGGGGAGGGGTTATGGGTGAGATAAAAGATGGGTGGGTAGTGTGGGGATTCCTGCACGAAATATGCTATTTAGTAACAGAATTATTATGTCGCACTTGCTTTATTTCATTCACAGGAAAGAATGAAAAAAAAGACAGGGAAGGTAGGTGGACTTAGAGGAATCTTGCTGAACAGTATCAGAAGCATAAGTAAACACTCCATTCATCCCTTTCATAATAAAAAAATAAAAAAAACATGGGCAAAAAGTATTGCCATTTTTTGACAGGCCTTTCGCGTTTGTGATGAATAGGACTCCATGGGTTAACCCATTCACTAACCCATTATATTTGATCATGTGTAACAGATGTTTTTGTGATACAATATGCCAAGGTCTTGATCATTTACAACAGACAGAGAGAGACGTACTCTTTCTTCTTCTTCTTGTTAGTTTCCATCTACCTTTCCCTTCTTTATCTGCTTACCAGTTCACTGGTTAATGAAAATACTTATTGTGTTTTTTTTTGTTTTTTTTTTTGTTTAAGAAAAATGCATATGTCAAGCTCTTGGACATGTTTAAAACATTGAAAGAAAGATTAGCTCTAATACCCCTACTTGGAGACAAGTCACCAAGGAATGTGTGCTATTATAAACATTATAATGATAATGACAGTAATAATGATCATAAAAAAACAATAATATTAATGATAATAGTAATAGATAATAATGATAATAATAAGAATAAGAACAATTTTGTGCAAGAATTCAAGGTGATTCAAGGAAAATAGGTACTGTCAGGTAGTCTTATTAATTGTTCCTAGCATCAGTGGGTTAACCCACACAGGACGGGTGGTACAGCATGTGTACCGCGCATTCAAAAGCCCAGTTGCCGGGCGGCACAGTATTGTGCCAGCTATTCAATTGATTTAGGCCTAATAATTCGAACGCCCCGGCATTTGGACATTCTAGGCTAGAAATCCCCCGTCGGGAATGGGTTAAGATAACCCATTGCGGATGGGGGGATAGATTCACTTGCCCAGTCTCCAGGATGGGTTTTATTCCAGAAAGAGTCAGCTTGAAGCATCATGATTTTAATCTTCCCACTCTCTTTTAGTCATTCATTATAAAACTAGAGCCATATTTGTGTTTTATTTTTTGTGTGTTTTATTGTGTTTAGAGACTTGTATATGCCATATGACAGGCTCTATCAAGGCTACAGTTGACTAAAATTGTAGTATATGATCCATATCAGCTCAATATTTTCCTTATACTAAGTATGATAGAAGTATTCCTGTTTTATGGGAGGGCAAAAAGCAACTTTATTTTTTTGTATTTTTGTGCTGTCATGAACGAATACGAAACATATAACCACCTACAATGAAGATAACATGAAGAGGTAGGGAAGAGGAAGGAAACCTGTGCTTATGACTGTGAGTGCCACAGTAAAGGTCATCCCTATTGGCACAGGAGCACATTTTAGATGCTGGGTATGGTTTGAGTCAACTTCCTCGTCTCGTTCTGCCTGCACATCCTTCATCTGCAGTACTTTAGAACAAGAGGTCGTCAACTTGCTGTGTGCCATCGCTCTCTAAAGATTGTGCTTGCTAGAGACCGTAGATGGGTGCCATTTAAGGCTCTCTCTCTTACTGGTGCTAGAAGAAAGTGGTGCCATCTAGGTTTTGGAAGTTAGATTTGCTCAATATTACGGCAATTACATGACTACAATTGCCATCATCACCTACTCCTTACTCATAGCACAATAAAATAGCACAATAATCCAAAATCCCCGAACATCATGTACGTCATAAGGCCCGTCGTCAGGCCAAAGCTCCTGTGTCATGTATGTCGTGACACCCGTCCACAATGGGTCAATATAGTTATGCAAAAGTGAATGAAAAAACAATCACTTTAAAACAGTTAGAATTAATAAATTAATATTAAATTGTAATTACTAAAAGGAACATTAGATAAACTATGCAATGAATTTGGACTGATTATTACCTTACACTGAATGAGAATAGAAATGGGATTGAAGAAAATGGGGGCTACCCTGATGGGGCCTGTAAATGCCCTCCCTTTGTTATTGCTATTCATGTGTGATATATCAGTTGGCCTTATTTAATTTACTGGCTTCCACTTGTATTCTATTTGCATTTGACACTAGTATAGTTTTACTGGACACAAGCACAGTAGCTAAAAATCATCATATTTTCATAAATGCAATAGATCTAGTTCATGTAAGCTTGCATTTACTAAGTAGTGCCAGATTTATTATTTATTTTCTTGTGTCTTCTTTTCTACAGTTTGTGATGATATTAGAGATTTTTTTAGAAGAGTTTCAGTATATTAAATTGCCTCATTGATTCTAGGAGTGTCAAAGTGAAGTCAGTAATGGAAGGCACCAGTTACGAGAATATCTGGTGGTGCCCCTGCAGAGAATCTTGAAATATCACCTTTTGTTACGGGAACTCATCCGATATACATCAGCAGTAAGTACAAAGTGTGAATGTTTTTCGTAATGAAAAGAATATTTTGGAGTACATGCATTTTACTTGTGTAATTATAGGAAATAACCAAGTAAAAACATGGAATGGGCAAATAGAGCTAAGCTCAAACGAAGGTGCTATGTGGATTAGATTAAGGTTTTCCAAATCTAGAGAATATTATGATCTGTATAATCCTTTTTTTATTTTTCCAGAGCCATCCTGATTTAGAGAATTTAAAAAAGGCACATGAGGCCATGATGGATCTAGCTGACTACATCAATGAAGTTAAACGGGATAATGAAATGCTACAGATAATAGAAGATATTCAGGTACAGAATACACTACTGTTAAAATCAGAAAGTTTGTATAAAAGTCCAAAGTTTTATCAAAGCATGAATAAATATTGCATATATTTTTGTTAGTAAATGGATTGTTAACTTGCAGACAAGCATCATGGACATTCCTGAGGAGCTGAGACGACGAGAGGAACTTGGGAAACTAAGGCTGGATGGAGAAATAAAGATTGAATGTCACCCAGAACCCAATAAAAAAAGGTACTAGCAAGAGTCCCTTTATGTCCAGGACATTCCTTTATTGATGAATTGATTGTAGTTGTTAATTTGTGTAAGATAATCCGTTCATATTTTTTGTCCTAAGCAACTGTCATTTGACCCATTGGCTCCGAGTGACGTGATATCACGTCATGTGAATACTTTGCTCCTACCAGGTCATGTCCCATCACGTCATGATCTCTACCTCAGAATGTATGTTTTACATTGTTACATATGTACATAGTCATAGGAGTTCCATTTGTTTAGACACATTTTGATTCACTTGTGAAAATAATATATAAAAATACAAAAACCTCCTATTATCACCCAGTTGAAGTGGGCGGATGAAAAGCACTCATAGAGGTGTGTCGTGCCAGGAGAAATCTCGTGCATGGTCACTGTGCATGCTTGTTATCTAGCCAGCAGGAGCAGCATTACACAAATATAAGCCCTTGTGTGAATGGGTTAATGCATAGAATAGGCCATTTGTTCTTTTGAGCAGTACAGTCTATTTATGAAAGTAAAGAGTGAAGAGAATTAACCCATTCATGACGGGGCTGTTTCGGCTCTAAATGGTCAGAATGCTGGGGTATTTGAACACATAAGCCTAATGCCTCAGATTCTCGGGCACACTAGCCCCCAGTGAGCGTTGTACACTCTATCACCCGGTGTGCCAGCCTTGACTAAATATCTCATCGCCGGCGTCTGACCCAAAAACCACTGAATGTGATAACAAGTCAACTGGCGCGAATGGGTTAAGAGGAAATATGTAGGGTAGTTTGCATATAGTAGACTAACAGTACATCATGTCACTGATCCCAAATGATCTAAATCGGTCTGTCTCCTCATAACTATCAACAATATTTTAAACCTTTTCTTCATGTTTGTTAGATATCTACTCTTGAGTTTACCATTTAAAACCTACGTAAACCAAATTCTGCCTGAGATCATATCTACATATGGATACATATGGTGTTATTGGTAATGCTGTCCAAAGTGAACAGTATAGTCTTGCATAACATGAGAAATTAAGTATTGCTATGCAAAGGTAAGAGTTTTTTACATATTTCATAGGATCATAGAATATATGCTCTGAAATAATCCCAGAGTTACGCTTATGATTTGTGCTTCATATTTTGCCTTTCACTGACAGAAGACATCTTGTTCTATCTAATTTAAGAATACAGGATAGAAGGATTGACAGGGGAAAATATATTGGTAGATGGTTGTCCATAACTCTCAAGAATGTTATCCTGATTTTGTTAACCCATTGGTCGCGGTATTAAAAAAATTTATGTTCAGTAGGATGGCTGGTTTACATGTCTGGCACGGTGCCATCCGCATCTATGACCGACTCTGCCTTTGCAACAAATCATGCCATCCGCTGCTAATGGGTTAATGTAATAATCACTTCAATTTTCATATCCTTTGTTTGATTTTTGATTAGGTCTGTGCAGTAGTGCATTGTTTTGTCTAAGTATGCCCAGAAAAGATAGAAGGAATCTCTGGACTCGCCTGTTTGTCTTATTCTCACCTCTCTTATATTTTGTTAATCTTCTATCTTCTTTTTAATGCTAAAACATAACAGATGATTGCAAAATGTAGAGTAAGGCATAGATGAGAAAAAAGCAAAGGAAATATTGAACTCTTGTGATAGGTGACTTCCCCTCTTGACCATACCAGAATATATTCAACTCTAATGGTATGTGTTTATTTCTTTTCAGATATGTTTTTGTTTTTGACAAAGTCATGATGATGTGCAAATCAGCCAAGGTATGTCTTTTGTGGGCCTTCTTTTTTTTTTAGATTTTTTTTTTTTTTATGACTGATTTCAATATTTAAGAGATCATCAAATGCGCATAGATTTCTTTTTTTATTGATAGTTCTTGAGTTATTTGAAAATAGTTGTTTTGTAATTAAAAATTACTAAATGACAACATAACTGATTCAAAGATTTTAAGTGAAAGAGTCTAAATTTAAATTGGTTAAATGTGTCAATTACTGAAGTTGATTTTAAGTAATCAAAAATAAGTGTTTATTGTTAGGATCCATGGAAACCTGAATTACTTTCAAAAGCTTCTATTTAACTATTTCTCAAAAAAAACAACTCACGTGCTTTAAGATGTGCAACTTCAAAGGAAATGTCTCAGACTATCGCTGAGGACAAACATCACAAAGCAATAAATAATAAAAATGTTCTTCGACAGAGATTATCCCAGCTGTTTGCTAATAATAATTCCAATAGATGGTCGATGGGGGAGACTTCAGGAGAGGTACACACAAACAAAGTCTTTATTCAGTGCTTTTTGTGTCTTGTCCTTTTATTTTATTTTAGCCTTGCTCATGTCATGTCTTTTGTTCATGTGGGGCATCCACGACTTTGGGACGAACGTTGCATTGCATATCTGATACTTCTGAAGTTGCATTGCAATGGCATTTGCACCATTACCTTTCTATCTATTTTTAACAGAGTTGGGATTTGCATCAGGCACATTATTAGTAGACAAAATTCTTATATCAAGTTGTGGTGTTTTTTGGTTTTCTGTTATCATTATTATGATTTCTGCAAACTTGGGCTGCCTAGCCCCCCCATTTTGGTTACATTACATTCCTGCAGGCTTAATACATCTAGGTTGGCTTTAACTTCTAAGACAATCAAACCCTTATTGACTGCAAAATTATTGTCAGGATCTAGGCAAAGACCACTCTAGGTTTGGCTTGCCTAGTTTTCCAGATAGTGCACCCAGGCCTAGCTATAAAGGTAATAATTGCTGATTTGAGTCTGGTCCCAGAGTCAAGTAAGGCAAGTAGAACCCTAGATTAAAAGAAAGTTGCTTCTATCAGCCCTTCTGCAGCAGGCATGTGGAGTCACTTTTGTGCTACATCATACAAAGTCTGATTTGATATGATACCA
>BOPN01000759.1:401530-409243 GCA_017312705.2 Penaeus japonicus
TATATATATATATATATATATATATATATATGTATATATATATATATGTATATATATATATATATATATATATATATATATATATATATATATATGTATATATATGTATATATATGTATATATATATATAATATATATATATATATATATATATATATATATATATATATATATATATATATATAAATATATATAAATTATATATATATATATATATATATATATATATATATATATATATATATATACATATATATATATATATATATATATATATATATATATATATATATATATATGAATATATATATATATATATATATATAAATATATATATATATATATATATAGATATATATATATATATATATATATATATATATATATATAAATATATATATATATATATATATATATATATATATATATATAATATATAAACTATATTTATGTACACATATATACATATATGCTCACTTTTTTCGGTGGTAAAAGTTGAATGCCAGTAAACTACATTTTTTTTCATTTTCTTTCTTTTTTTCTCCATTTCATAGTAGTGGTAGTACTTGTAGTAATAGAAATGTATTTAGGGTATGCTTGATATTACATCTTTTATTATCAAAGTTTTATTAGAAGATGAAAGGGGCATTTATTTACCTACACTTATCTTGAAGCAGGATATTTTCTTTTCCTTCCATCCTTCCATATACTTGCTAATTCATTATTCATTAAGATTATTGGTAGTAGAAAACTTCTAGATATTTTTGAAAACCAAAATATAAGAAACTATTGATCTTTGAAATTAACAAAACGATCAACAGAGATGCTAGAGTGAGTTTTGTTTCTTTGCTCTTTCTCGTTATTGATGTAAGGAGCATGGTAGATATGCAATAAAAATCTGACAACTTGACAATAATTCCCTCTTACTTTCTTTTCTTCTTCTTTTTATACATAGAATCATATTATTTGATAAATGTCATCATCAGCTTAGTGTTTGTATGCTTTACAAGAGTATATAATGTCAACATTTTCAGTAGTTACTTAGATCAGCAACTCATTTTATATTTTAGATCATGGTGCTCAATTAGGAAAAAAGTAAGATCAGTTAGTCTTGTTATGAATTGCTGAATTGATACACAAAAGATACATTTACTCAGATCACTCATCCATAATCTCATATGCATTCATTTTACAAATTCATTGATATTTCTTTTATTGATTTCCAGAGTGTGGCTGGTTAAATAGCTTGTGTGCATGTATGTGGGTGTATGTGGGGGAGGGGGATGTCTGTTTCTTTGTCTGTCTGTCTGTCTTTCTGTCTGTGTTTGTTTTAGGGATTATCTTTTAGATCATGTACATGCAAAAAATAAGCACAAGTGAATAAGTGCACCGGTACAAAATACAGTGCATGAGTAAGCATGACAAGTGCCACAGAAAGAAAATATGACAAGCATTGAAATTAAGGTCCATAACATTTCTGTGAAACACTCACTTAATGCTTAATTTTGACTGGAGTATTTGCAGTATTTACATTTCTGAATGACTATATGTATGTGTATGTATGTGTATATACATATTCATAATAGAAATTTACTTTTTTGCTCCATAGACTCTTTCTCTAGGATGAGATATTTGATTATGTTGGGTATTATAATACAATTTTTATCCACAAAATTTTGTTGTTGGGTTCACTTTAATTTCTACATTCATATGAATTTTGTTAGTATCTATGTGCTTTGATATTTTAGCCAATGTGGAGAATTCTCTCATGTGAATATACACATTATGATACATACATAGCATTTTTCAGCACACATTACAAAGGTGCATATTTTTCTTCTAGTTTTCTTCTTTGTTTGTTTACCCTGAAGTTGAAACATACCACTGACTATGAATATAAGCTCAAGAAGAGGAATTATGCAAGCAACAGAGCAACCACAATAGGACAGTCATTGTATATTTGTATGAGTATTATCCATTATTCATCATATTACTAGATTAGAAATGTATGTTAAGGAAGGATTTTTAGGATTATGTCTTGGTGCATTTCTTGGACAATTTTAGTCGTTATAGTGACAGTGGCTGATGTACTTATGCAGGTGATTTTTTTGCATTTTTATTAAACCATGGATTCAGGCTTTGTAAGCATTGTTTCATGATCATGATTCAAGGAAGTTTGTTCAGATACTTACCTTCTTTTCAAGGTATCTACTGGCCATGCTAGAGATAGCACATTTCAGAAAGGACCTTTGACCTTTGCCCAGTATGAATTTTATTTCATGATCTATCCAGTATATACTTTTTGTCTCCTATCTATGGGTATTGATTTTTAATCATACTTCCTATAATTAACCATGTCAGATTTGTGTGATTGAGACTTCTTTTTTTTTTCTTCTTCTTCTTTTTTTTGAGTTTGAGGATCAGCTTGATAATGTAATGATAATCAATGATGTCTTGTCATTTTTGTTATTGTTTTAATTTATATTATTATGATTAGTAGCTATTAGAGATTTAAAAGTGGAGTGCCTGTTCATGTTTTTCATACCACTCACTTAACCCATTCACGCCGGGGCCATTCCAGCTTTGCACAGTCGCAATACCGGGGTTCTCAAACACATAAGCCTAACACCTAGAGATTCTCGGACGCACAAGCCACGAGCCTGGGCTGCCCACTCACTCAACCCGAGCGCGCGGTTTGCCCTCACAGCTCATCCTATTCGTCTGACGCAAAAACCACAAAACGTGTCATCACGTCAACCGGCTCCAATGGGTTAAGGGTGCTGCCACAAGGCAAGGCTGTTCTTAGGTCATCGCAATGGATTATTAAATTGTACTTGGGTTATCTTTTTAAGGTCATTGAAGGCACCTTTTAACCTCACCTTGGCCATTGCACTTTACCTTTCCTTTCCAACTTGCCCCCAAAAGAGTAACTTAAAAAAAAAAAATGGCACATCTTCGGTGTCAGAAGTAACTTGGACCCACTCTCTGGTCATCACTATCTTATAGGGATTCATTAGGCTTGCGATCCTTAGATCTAGGTCAGTTTGTAGGACCTTGACATGGTTCATGTTTTTTTGGGTTGTATTTTCGGGGCGACAGGATTCTTTAAGATCGTGTATAATATGCCATGTATATATTTTCCATCCCATTGAAAAAAGCGATTTTCAGCATAGCTTTTTATTTCAGTGTAAATATAAATTTCAAAGGAATAGTCAGAAAGGGGAGGTGTTAGGTCATTTTTACAAAATGCATTGGTTTCCATCCATCTCTACAGTGAAGGTCACTCTGCATGATTTTTTCTTTCTTTCTTTTTATTTCTTTCTTACTTCCTTCCTTTCTTTCTGGGCTTTCCTACAGTCTCTCTCTCTCTCTCTCTCTCTCTCTCTCTCTCTCTCTCTCTCTCTCTCTCTCTCTCTCCCCCTCTCCCTCTCCCTCTCTCCTCTTATTTTCTCCCTCTTACTCTCTTTCCTGCCTTTGGTGCAGAGCATAATAATATTTTGTCATATAACCCTGTTAGACACTAGGTTTACATAGGTATGGGCATGAATAATATCAGCCAGTGTTAACTATAGTGCTAATCCTCAGTCTTCGTCAATATTTAGAGATACCGAAGATGCATAGTGTAGCTAAATGCAACTTCACAGCTACACCCTAATCAGCTGTTAGATGAAGATGTGCAAACCAACTCTTTAGACAAAGATTGGTGAATTGATGTATTGCCTATAAGAGATATATGTATATATAAACCTATATAATTGAGAATCTAGTGCTTTTCAGTCTTGGTTATCATTTGATTTTGATTTTCTGTCTCTCTATCTGTGTATCTCCCTCTCATTTTCAGTAATCAGTATATATTACTTCATCAATATCCCAAAATTGAGGCACTTTCTAGGAGGAGAAATACATATATATATTTTAGGTAATTGGTCAGTGTTCTACTCAAATTGGTCCCACAGTCCCATCCATAAACCTCAGGCCAGAAGGAATACAGGGACAAGATAATAAAGATACTGCCAACGAGAATTTAAATTTTTCATATGATTATACTTTTGCATGTTGATGAAATAAATGATAATAGTCATAGGCTATTCTGAGCTCTTTGTCAAGCACACATGCACACACGCACACGCACACGCACACACACACACACACACACACACACACACACACACACACACACACACACACACACACACACACACACACACACACACACACACACACACATACATATAGATAGATAGATATTTCTTTCTTTCTTTTTTCTTTTTCTTTTTCCTGTTTTTTCAGATAGCTTATGTAGTTCATAAATTTAGGTGCTCACAATATGTAGTTACCATCTATGAGGAAAATGTCATGAATTATTAGTATTTGTAGTATATATTACTTCAGAAGGGCAGTGTGAAATTCCTTTCAGTTATCAAATTTTAAAGGTTATGAATCAAATTGTAAATTTCTTTGAATATGTAACTTGTTGAAACAGCAGATGTGTGGTTCTGTATACACCATTGCAATGCAGTGCAATATGATGTTTAAACCATTTAGTTTTCCCAGTTTTATTTAGTCAATATACAGAACAAAAGCCTCGGTAAAAAGAAAAAAAAATCATTTCTTAATCAGATGTGTTCTCTAAATGTGTGTATCCATCATTTACTTAGGAAAGCTGCAAGTAGATGTTCAGAATCATAAGCCATGAAAGAGCGATATACATTGATGTCCAGTAGAGGCTTCTCTTCCTATTATCATCATACTCAGTTACTGGGAGAGAAATGGTAGTTCATATTGCCCTTGGAGTCTCAAGATGTAGTTATAGTGCAAAATGTTGATTCCGTCTGATGTACATTGCATAGTATATATAACATTTTTTACACTATAAAAAGAATAGATTACCATGATGAGGCTTATCCAAAGATTTCCAATCCCTTTCAGAATGCTTTGGCTTAGTGGGATGTAGTTAGTGTATTCTTTTGCATAACATGGTTTAAGGAATCTATTGGTAAGGAAACTGTTTCATGTTACAGCATTACAACTTTATTCTGTGGATGAATTTCCATGAGACAGTTAAATGTATTGAACTGCTTAATTCTTACTGCATGAGAATTGTACAATATACAATGTCTATATATACAAATACGATCATAGTTTGTCAGCTTGGTTGTTTATGGATATATATTTTGATTGATAGAGGCCCGTTATTTTTATATTACTTTTCATAACAAGTGTCATCATCTGAATTGTATTTTATAGTTAATGTACAGCATATTTATTGCGTGCTTACCTAGTAATATAGTAGTGACAAAAAATATTTAAAAGTAAAATTGTAATTTAAGTATTATGTTATTAGAAAAGTTCAATACATTACATATTTTGATGTTACTTGCTCTCATTTGCATCAAAATACCAACTGAGCCTAAACAGTCTGACATAATATTCTATTACTGTCAATTTTTTATAAATCAGTGTAGTCAGTGTGTTCTATTCTGACGTCTTTCAGTATCATAAAATCTCTGTGATTTACTGGTGATTTTTATTTCCCTCCTAGAATGCACAGTATTTTCTTAGGAAAACAAAGAGAAAGAGAGAATTGTATGTTATGGTACATACACCCATATGCTAGAGAGAAACATGTCATTACAAGAACTGTTTAAAAAAAAAAAAAATGCCACCATATCTCACACTGATTTTTAAGAAAGCTTTAGGAACAGATCAAATAATTAAACTGCGGAATACTTTTGTTTTGCTCTCTTTTTCATTTGAGTAATCTGATAAAGGCACAGTTTCAAGGAGATGCTCCTCTCAAGGTGATTCAGAGGAATTTTGATTTTCACAGTATGAAGTGAATGATTAATGTCTCTAAATTGGTGTGCACAGTGTGTAGATTCTATGGAAAACAGTGTCTTATCCTTGACACAATTTCCATCACTACTAAATGACATTTGTCTATATCAACAGGATAGAGTGAATAACAAGTTATAGATACACATGTATTTGACAAGATTATGAATACAAGCATATGAATTTGATAAAATTAAATTAATATATTAACCCATTCACGACGGGAGCATTCCAGCCTTGCATGTCACAATGCCGGGGCTCTCGAACGCATAGGCCTAAATCAGTTAAATAAACGACGCCGTATCACATCCCCAGCGAACAGGCCTAGAATGCATGGTACAGTAGTGTACCACCCATCACGAGAGGGTTAACACTGAAATGCAGTATCCCCAAAGCAATGTCAGCTTTGGTAAAGATACCAAGATTACCAAAATTGTGATAAAAGTCAAGGCTCAAAAATCTGCTATGCACAAAACAGGGTTACTTGAATGTTGTCAGTTTTTTAAGAATACCTTTTCTAACCACTACATAATTCATCTTAATTGAAATTATCACTATCCATTTTCAAGGATTCTTTGCAATATTTCCAATAATGTTTAAAATATTGATTATTTAATTTTTCATTGGTAATACTATAGGTTTTCGGATGTAATTTTTTTGGTAGATGAAATTCAAAAATTATTCATGATTAACCCATAGGATACAGACAATACATTTGCCTATTGGGCCACATATTGGGCAAATTAGTGTTACATTAACCCACTGCGTACGGGTGTCATGACATACATGACGTAGGAGCTTTGGCCTGACGACGGGCGTCATGACGTACATGGCGTTCGGGGATTTTGGAATACTATGCTATTTTATTGTGCTATGAAAAAGGAATGAGTGATGATGGCTACTGCAGTCATAATTACTATAATTACCGTAATACCATGCTAGCTTAACGTCCAAAACCTAGATGGCACCACTTTTTCCTAGCACCAGCAGGAGAGAGAGCCTTGAATGGCACCCATCCACGGTCTCTAGCAAGCACTGTCTCTATAGAGCGATGGCACACACTAAGTTGATGAAGACCTTGCTCAAAGCCACCACCGATGAAGGATGTGTGGTAAAACGACGAGAGGAAGGTGACTCAATCCATACCCAGTGTCTAAAATGTGCTCTTGTGCCAATATGAATTGCCTTTCATTGTGGCACTCACAGTCCTAAACTGGGTTTCATTCCTCTTCTCTACCTCTTCTTGTTATCTTTATTGTAGGAGGTTATATGTTTCGTATTCGTTCATGACAGCACAAAAATACGAAAAAATAAAGTTGTCTTTTGTCCTCCCATAAAACAGCAATACTTCTATCACATTGAGTATAAGGGAAATAATGAGCTAATATGGATAATATACTACAATTTTAGTCAACTGCAGCACTGATAGAGCCTGTTATATGGCACATATAAGTCTCTAAACTCAATAAAACACACAAAAAACAAAACACAAAAAACGCTCTAGTTTTTCAATGAATGACTAAAAGAGAGTGGGAATATTCAAATTATAATGCTTCAAGCAGTCTCTCTTTAAAATAAAGCTTATCCTGGAGGCTGGGCAAGCAAATTTATCCCCGTCTGCAATGGGTTAATGGCACACAAGACATTTTTCAAGTAGGGACACATCAAAGCTTATTGGTCTCTCTCATCCACTCTTAGTGATATTTAAGTCTCTTTTGTATTAATTGCTTTTTATGTTTTACTGTATAACATGTGCCATCTGACAACCTTTATCAATTTTTTATTCAACTAAAATTGTAGTATGGAGTCCATATCAGATTATCATGTTATTTCCACAAGAATGTATTAATGTCTGTTTCTTTTTGTGTATATATATAT
>BOPN01000760.1:5000-7500 GCA_017312705.2 Penaeus japonicus
ACTCGTTTACGCGTTTCAGACCGAAATCTCCCCTCCCCCCCTTCCCCAACTTCCCTTCACTAAGACACCCGACAGCAATATCTCAAGTTCCACTCAAAACAGCACTCGCCGCTGGTATCTTTGTTTGTCACACGCGAGCACTAACTTGGCCTGACACACTGATGGCTCCTTAGTGCTCTCACCTTCTGAAGTTACGCCAGGATGTCTGTTTGGAAAAGGAAACCTTCGAGAAGACAAAGAAAAACCAGGGCCTTATCGTCTCTCTCTCTCTCTCTCTCTCTCTCTCTCTCTCTCTCTCTCTCTCTCTCTCTCTCTCTCTCTCTCTCTCTCTCTCTCTCTCTCTCTCTCTCTCTCTCTCTCTCTCTCTCTCTCTCTCTCTCTCTCTCTCTCTCTCTCTCTCTCTCTCTCTCTCTCTCTCTCTCTCTCTCTCTCTCTCTCTCTCTCTCTTTCTTTCTCTCTCTTTCTCTCTTTCTTCCACTCTCTCTCTCTCTCTCTCTCTCTCTCTCTCTCTCTCTCTCTCTCTCTCTCTCTCTCTCTCTCTCTCTCTCTCTCTCTCTCTCTCTCTCTCTCTCTCTCTCTGTATATATATATATATATATATATATATATATATATATATATATATATATATATATATATATATATATATATATATATATATATATGTATAATAGATATATATATATATATATATATATATATATATATATATATATATATATATCTGTATATGTATATTTATAAGTATATATATATATATATATATATATATATATATATATATATATATATCTGTATATGTATATTTATAAGTATATATATATATATATATATATATATATATATATATATATATACATCTGTATATGTATATATATATAAGTATATATATATATATATATATATATATATATATATATATATATATATATATATATATATATATATCTGTATATATATATTATATATATATATATATATATATCTGTCTATCTATTTCTATCTTTATATCTATATCTATATCTATACCTATACTTATACCTTTTTATATATGTGTATATATACATATATATATATATGTGTGTGTGTGTCCTTGCTTGCGCACATATACATACATGGAATCACACAGCCATTCTAAACAGAAATTAAATCACAGCAAAGCGACCCCAGTTTAATTCCTGCAACTCGATGTTTATTTGGTCTGGACGTCACGGGATTCCGCCGTAATCTCTGCAATTAAGAAATGGAAGTGGAAGCCACGGGGGAAAGACGCTCCGCTGAGGAATCCTCACAGATGGAAGATTAGTTCTCGTGCGCATTTTGCTTTTTGCGAACCGGGTGAGCGTCGCCGAAGAGTTTTGTTTTTTCTTTAGGACGAGCTTACGTGTATGATACATATTGGAATGAAGAGAAACAGCCGAAAGAAGAATGATGTATAACTTTCCGCCTTTTATGCAAGCAGCGTAACCCTAATGTGTTGACCATGATGACGTCACGCTTGCTAAGTTGCCGGTCAAAGGAACGGCAAGTCATCGTCAATTATTGCAGATTACTTGAGTTACCAGAGGTTCGGCCGAGTTTATTTGTCTTGGGGGGAAAGGGTTTATCATTGCAGGAAATCTGGTCGGTTAGTTACCAAGTGCTTGGGGTAACTTTGAGGGGACATAATATTTTTTCTCTCTTTCTCTCTTTTTAGTTTTCTTCTCATTTTATTTTTGTCATACCTCAGAATTCACGTTAATCACGAGATCTTGTTCTTCTTAGAATACAAACATGGCTTCGATGGTTAGTTACAAAATGTCCCAATAGATGGCGTTTTTTCCTTGCGCTCGTATATTCTGCTCTCTTGGAAATGTTATTACAAGGAGATTAAAATTTAGCCACACGCGGTGACTTTATTAACTTTATTTATTTCCCTCCCTCTTTCCTCTTCTCTCTCTCTCTCTCTCTCTCTCTCTCTCTCTCTCTCTCTCTCTCTCTCAATCTCTGTCATCCCTCTGCTTACCTCATATACCCCCGTACTATTCTCTTTTATCTAACAAATGTAATAAATTATCGCGCTCCGGTCCTGCTGGATGCTACTAAATTGATCCCTCTTTTCGCGTATCTGAACTAGGCCTCCCTCGGTTTAAATCTGGATGTGAAAGAGCATGGGCTATGGTGACGGGAATGCCAGGCTGAATTTGAAGCTTTAGCCCTTTGTTATCTGATTCTCTGTGACGAGGGGCGGTTTGTGTTTGAAGCTACTGTCGTTTTTTGTCAGGTGAGTTGCCTACATTACCGTTATTCGAATGGAGAGTATGATGAGGATCCATATATGAGAAATGTTTTGTGTGTGTGTGTGTGTGTGATAAGAATAATGATGGAATAAACGAATAAGAAATTATAAGATGCTACTGGTAATATTGATATCAATAAAAATGATAATGCTAATAATCATGATTATTATCATTATTGATATAGATAATAATGATAATGATAAAAATTATAATAATAATAC
>BOPN01000760.1:32500-37500 GCA_017312705.2 Penaeus japonicus
ATCACTGTATCTCTTTCTTTGTCTTCCCTTCTCTGTCCTTCTCTCTCTCACCCTCTGCCTCTACCTCGCTCTCTCTTTCTCTCTCTAACTCCCTCTCCTAATCCCCTTCCCTTTTTCTCACTAAACTTCATTATCCCCCAATAACATGCTCGGAGAGTGTATTTCTCTGATTTAATTTTCTTTCTCTAACTTTCTCTCCTTCCAAAATA
Organism: Penaeus japonicus; assembly: GCA_017312705.2. NCBI lineage: Eukaryota > Metazoa > Arthropoda > Malacostraca > Decapoda > Penaeidae > Penaeus > Penaeus japonicus. The sequence continues at coordinate 32,710 of BOPN01000760.1, forward strand.
AAGTGGCCAAGAATTCGTCTGGTCTGGTGCACAATCACACATACTGCCTGCCTGTCACTCGGTTGTTTTCATCCGGCAGACAGCTTACACTCTTTCCCCATATATCATGATTACTTTCTCCCATAAAAAGTTTTTTTTTCTTTCTCTCTCTTTTTTTTTTTTTTTTTTTTTTTTTTTTTTTTTTTTTTTTTTGCTAATTAATCGTATGTGAGTGTATGTGTACGTGTGTGTGTGTGTGTATTTAATAACTGATTCTCAATAATAAAAAAACACACGGATCTCTCATGCATTTGAACATCCGATATCTCAAATCCTCTCGCCTCTTTGCGTCTTATGTTCCTCCCTTTCCCACATCCTCTCATCTCCCGCAAGTTCTCAGATCAGCATCGAGTCCTGTAGCTTCCATTGCTACACGATAATCACGCTAAGCCCCAAGACACTCGCCATAAGCCTGGTACAGCTAACAGGGACACAAGCAAGTAATCCTCTTACACGGTAAATGAGCCTTCCTGTTGGTATTTCGAAGAAGGTCTGCCGTTCATTCATCTAGACTTTTCTATTGACTTACCGTCACTTTAGTGTTGTATATATATATATATATATATATATATATATATATATATATATATATATATATATATATATCAATATATATATATATATATATATATATATATATATATATATATATATATATATATGTGTGTGTGTGTGTGTGTGTGTGTGTGTGTGCGCGCGCACACACACACACACACACACACACACACACACACACACACACACATATATATGTATATATATATATCGATAATCAATATCATTATTCCTTGTTCCTTATTGTTTTTAGTTATTGCAGTGTTCATGATCTTGTTTGGTATTAATGTTTTGTTGTTTTGATAATGATAATAAAGATGATAATAATAATTATGACAATAATATTATGATTATTATAATTGTTATTTTTATTGTCGTTATTGTTGTTATTACTAATATCATTAACATTATTACTATAATCATTATTTACCATTTTCATATTTATTTTTACTTCTTATTTTGGGTTATTACTAATTTTTTTGGTTAATCATCATAATCATTGTTATTTTCATTATCGCTATTGGCATTATAATTTTCCTTATCATGTTCATAATCATTATCATTGTTATCATTATACTTATATCATTACTATATATCATTATTATTAGATTTTTTATGATAATTCACTACTATTATTATCATTATCATTAGTATTGTAATTATTATCTTTGTCATTGTCATCATTATCCTTATTGTTACTTGTAGTAGCAGTATCATTATCATCATAATCATTTGTACTAGTAGTAGTAATATCAATATTATCATCATTATTAGCATTAGTACTTTTTTTCTATCATCATTATTATTATCATTATCTTTAATACCACTGTCATCATTGTCACCATTATTATTCACATTATCATTAACATTACTATTGTTGTTATAATGAATATTATTATCATTGTCATTGTTGTTGTTTTAGTATTATGGCTATTATCATAAATACTATAATTAGTAGTAGTAGTATTACCAGTGCCATTAGCATTGCCATTATCCATTTTCATCGTTATTATTATTACCATCATCATCATTATTAATACCATTATCATTACTGTTTTTATATTTATTACCATTATCACCAGTACCAGCATCATTGTCTTTTTCATTATCATTTCTGTTATTTTCATTAAAAGTACAGATAAAAATGAACAAATAAAGCCTTTTTTCATAATTCGTGAACGCAAAGTCGTTTTTCGTTTTTTCTTTCCTTTATCCAGTTCATTTATCTAATTTAAGCTTGACGTTTTGACATTTTCACTTTCAACCTCACCTTATTCTTTTTATCTTTTTATTTTTTTTATTTTTTCACTCGCTGTCCGGTGAGAGAAATCAATCATTAACTGTATTTTAAGAATTCTGAAACGGGAAATTACCGAAAAAGAAAATTCATGAATATCACAGAACCAAGTGGAGAAAGTGCTATTGGTTCCTGGTGTTTGTTTTCAATTCCAATGTCATGTATATTCCAAATCCTCTGTCTTTATATCTCCCACCTTTTGGTTGCTCATGGGGAAAGAGGAGAGGGTGAGTAAATAGGTCAGTAGATGAATAGATAAATAATATTTGATTCAGTGCGTTTTCCCCCCTTTTTTTATCAGTCTTTATCAACTCTACTGCTCATGGCCGCGAGGAAAATAGATTAATTTTATTGCTGATACTATTACCATTATTGTCATTATTATTACTACTATCATTAACTTGATTTTAAATGTCTGTGCTAGCAGCAGTATTGATAATAACTGTTTTATTATCAATAAGTGGTAATAAAGTTAGTATAAATTTTTGACCACCATATAATAATACTGATTAAAAAAGAAAAAGATAAATAAAATAAAGCTGGCTCTCAGTTTCCTTCCCGTTCCCTCAGCACAATTCCTTCGCAATGCACCGGATTCGTCGAACACTAGAACAAACTCCAACCTTGCCGTGAGCAAAAGCGTCCTCATTCCACAAAACAAACGCATCCCATTAGTTAAACTTATCCTCGATTCAGGAGAGGCATCTCCCTCTCTAATTGCAAATGCAAATCTTACCGATTGTGCACACATCATTTTATGGGCAAACTCGCTCGCAAGTCCTCTTCGCTCCATTTCCGAGAGCATCCTATCCTTCGCTGCAACCCTGGCGCCGCTAAATACACTCGCCTGATCACAGGATTCATGCACATCCCTCCTTCTTCCCCCTCCCTCTGCCCCTGAGCCGTCGGTCCCACACACACCCGCATTGTGGAAGGCCCCAGGCGAGGTTTTGAATGATTATGGACAAGCACGACCCTGCAAACCTGCATCCCTGCAGTATTGCACTCGAGGGGCTAGGATGGGATCAATGCCTGGGGAATCTCGACGGGTGAAGGACAACACGCGGGAGATCCGGAGACAAGGAGAGGGAGGGGGAGGGGGAGGGGGAGGGGGACGGGGTCTCTCGAGATAATTCGCGATCAAGGCAATCTGAGATTTTGCACAGGGAGGACGTGTGGGAATCGCGCTATATGTGTGTGTGTGGAGAGAATGCTATTCCAGAGATTAGGTAATTACTCTCATTAGGGAGAGGGAGGGGCCCTTTGCTCGATAAAGCAATGGAAGGAACATTGGCGCATAATTAGGCGCTGTAGGAGAGGCGGGAAAGGGAGAAACTGCCGGAGGATGAAATACAAGAATAATCTGGCACGGCCCTTAAAAAGGACAAGGAAAGTAAGAGATCGGATTTTGTAACAAAAAAGAAAAAAAAATCATGATTCCCGATTTATTGCCGGTTGTGTAAAGAGGGAATAACTGTGCACAACAATTGTAAGTAATGTTTCCAATAACTAATTACCGTCGCTCGATAGGAAACAACACTAGAAATTAAAAAAAATAATAATTATAGCCAAAAGTTCTGTGGAGGTCTACACGTAATTATAAAAACTGAAGTGTCCAACATATTCTTATTTTCTTATTCGATGCCAGATGAATCTGCAAGTGTTGTAAAGCAGGGAAAATGAAAAGAAATTTGCATATGTGGCATCGGTAATTTCATATCTACAACAACAGTATAGATGATTATGGATGACCATACAGTTTAGTTTACTCTCGGCAGACATCATGACAGTCGACTTCTTTAACTTCCTTTGTTCATATAACTCACAGAAGATCTTAAACGACATTTACTCTACCAATACATCGCAAACATATACACAGCAAATCTCTTGTTCCCTGTACTGCCTTCTTGACATCAGCAGGAAACCCACTCAACACCCCACAGAACAAACTGCATTTGATCCACACGAATTGGATCAGAGAAGACACTCTAATGACTGTCACGGGAACTGTTTCATGTGCGCTGAGCCATGAGGTTTTTCTCCTCCGAGTGAGCCATATTCATGTCGAGTTTATCTGTGTTCATGGCAAGTTTATCTGTTCTCCCTCGTTCACTTGGCTTCCGTAACGAGGATGCATGGCGAGAGGGACGTTTGCATAGCTCGCCGTTGCGTCTGGCCGAATGGCGATGGCTTGACTTAGAGTGCGAGTTTTATTTTGAAATAGTATGCCTTTGTTCGGGCTTACAGGTATTTCTGCGCTTGTTTAAAACAGGATGATCAGAATGAATTGCACTATGTGGGGATGTGTATACATACATATACATACGCATATATATATATATATATATATATATATATATATATATATATATGTATATATATATATATATATATATATATATATATATATATATATGTATATATACATATATATATATATATATATATATATATATATATATATATATATACATATATATATATATATATATATATATGTACATACATACATATATATATATATATATATATATATATATATATATATATGTATGTGTGTGTGTGTGTGTGTGTGTGTGTGTGTGTGTGTATGTCTATGTATATAAGTGTGTGTATGTGTGTGTGTGTGTACAAAAAACTGAATATAACGGTCATTAATTATATATGTCCATGTACATATATATGTATATATATATATATATATATATATATATATATATATATATATATACATATATATATATATATATATATATATATATATATATATGCGTGTGTGTGTGTGTGTGTGTGTGTGTGTGTGTGTGTGTGTGTGTGTGTATGTGTATATATGTGTGTGTATGTGTGTGTGTGTGTACAAAAACTGAACATAACGGCCACAATTATATGTCCATGTACAT